>JAJIBD010015622.1:0-21112 GCA_021461705.1 Cryptotis parvus | reverse complement strand
CGGCACCCCATTTGGTCCCCCGAGCACCGCCAGGAGTAATTCCTGAGTGCAGAGCCAGGAGTAACTCCTGAGTATTGTCGGGTGTGACCCAAAAAGCAAAAATAAATAAAATAAAACGGGAATGGTTTTGGGGTGAGAATCATCCTGGCAGTGAAATCCTTGGCCATAACCGATGGTGCTCCGGGTTATTCCTGGCTCACTCCTCACAGGGCTTGTGAGGGTCATATAGGGTGTTAACAATTGAACCCCATGTGGCCACATCTTTCATTCCCGGAGTTTTGTAAAGAGCTTGGTTGAACTATATATTTTTTCTACCACAGTTCTCAGGACTCTTTGGGGGAAAAGTGGAATTTTTTATCGCACAAAAATTTAAGGGGCCGGAGCAAGATCACAGCGGGTAGGGCGTTTGCCTTGCACGCCGCCTGACCCGGATTCAATCTCCGGCATCCCCTATAGTTCTCTGAGCACTGCCAGTTGTAAATCCTGAGTGCAGAGTAGGGGTAACCCCTTAGCATTGCTGTGTGTAACCAAAAAAAAGCTCAGGGGACCATATGGGGATGCCAGGGATCCAACCCAGGTCAGCACCATGCAAAGCAAATACCCTACCCACTGTACTATTGCTCTGGCCCTGATTTTTTTTCTATTATAATTTCCAGGCTAAATTTCCATCTTCAACCTACAAGAGAAGGTTGTAGGTTGTTTTTCTATTACAATTTCCAGGCTAAGTTTCCATCTTCAACCTACACTTCATTACATTGTTATAGCATATGAACAGAATGAAATCGTAGCTGGAATCAAGTGGGAAGGAATTCTAGATATGCCCCAAATAAAAAAAGAACTAGAGGCCGGAGCGATAATCCAGAGGGGTGGGTATTTGCCTTGCATGCGGCCAACCCGGGTTTGATCCCCGGCATCCCATATGGACCCCCAAGCACAGCCAGGAGTAATTCCTGAGTACAGAACCAGGAGTAACCCCTGAGTGTTGCCAGGTGTGACACCCCCACCCCCAAAAAAAAGCATAAAAAAAAGAAGGCAAAAGGAAATGATGCAAAAAATTACAACTCTAAGTAGTTCAGCAGGTAAGGCACTTGCTATCCCCATATGGAGGAAACATATGGGTGTCAGGTGTTGAACCTGGGTTGGTTACTTGCAAGGCAAGCACACTACCAGCTGTACTATCTTTCTAACCTCAGCACAATAGTTTTTAAAGCAGGTGATGAGGAAAAGAAAATCAGGACAACAAATAATGAGGGGTTTGAAGAGATTAGAAATGTTAAGACTCTAAACCTAGCTCATCCTATTTCATTTGTAGCTGAGTACTAAGAATTGTCCCATTGAACCTTAGGACAAGGATGAAATGGCTAGAGAAATAAGGAGTCCTTTTAAAAAAGTCATTTAAAGGCCAGAGCGTAGTACAGCAGGTCGGGCATTTGCCCTGTACAAGACTGACCTGAGTTTGCTCCCCAGAATCCCATATGATCCCCCTGAGCCTGCCAGGAGTAACCTCTGAGCATAGCTGGATGTGGTTCCTCCAAAAAAAGTAATTTAAAAAGGGCCAGAGAAATAGCACAGCAGGTAGAGTGGTTGCCTTGCATACAGCCAACCCAGGTTTGATCCCCCGGCATCCCATATGGTCCCCCTGAGCACTGCCAGGAGTAATTCCCAAGTGCAGAGCCAGAAGTAACCCCTGAGCATTGCTGGATGTGACCCAAAAAATACAAAAAAAAAAGTAATTTAGAAACTCTATTGGGTTAGCACCTTGAACCACATGGGTACTTCTGACTTCTGCTTCCTTCTAAACCAAGTGGATGATGCCTTCATTGCTTCTTGAGGAGAGGCTGTATTAGCATAGGCTGCACCTCGATTATACATCATTAGATAAAATATCTGTAGATATAATAAAATTCCTTGTATTCATGATGAGAGTTGAAGAGTTTTGCAGCAAGTGCTCCTCATATTCCATGGTTGAATAAGTACTTTATCTCCTTAGCTCAACCAGAGCTCTCTTGTGGGACCAACTAAAGATTTTGGTTCCGTTTATGAAGATCTCATGTAGGTAATCCCAAAATTTCTGTGGCTGTGTCTCATTGTTCTGGATCATGGCAGTGAGAGCTTTCCCCTGGTCCAGACCTTGCCAATAGTCTTGCAGCCACATCTCCTTCCAGCTGAAACAACAAAATGGGGTTGGATTATGGGGTCTCAGTGAGCACATACAACTCCTGCCTAATACCCAAATCTCTCTCTCGATCACCGCCCAGGACGGGCCCTTTGCTCTGGCGAAGACTCTGGTCGTGCTGCCGTGTCCACGCAAGCCAAGTTTAATATATTGCTGTGTTGAATTCATTTGAATTTGCATCTTTCACGGTGCTTTTCCAGTCTGTATCTGTCTCACCAAGTACTCTTTTTTGTTTCGGGTCTTACCACACAGTGACCTGAAGCTATTCCAGCTTGATGCCTGGGAGGACCACCCAGCCCAGGGGGTCAAAACAATGAGCCTCCTCCATCCCCCCTGGGGGAACATGCAACAGCACCCTGCTGCACTGGAGCCCTCTGAGCTCTTGCGGTTCTGGCACCCAGCAGAGAGAAATGATGGGCCTGGCAAAGGGGTATACATGATAACCCTTAAATGTGCGTAGGGGCAAGCCACAATGTAAAAGAAGGGAGAGGGAAAGGGGAGGAGAGGGAGAGAGAGAGAGAGAGAGAGGAAAAAGAGGGGGGAGAGAGAGAGAGGGGAAAGAGGGGGAGAGAGAGAGGGAAAAGAGGGAGGGAGGGAGGGAGGGAGGAGAGAGAGAGAGGGAAAGGGGGAGACAGGAGGGAAAGACGAAGAGAGGGAGGGAGGGAGAGAGAGAGGGAAAGGGGGAGAGAGGGAAAAGAGGGAGGGAGGGAAAGAGGGAGAGGGAAAGAGGGAGAGAGGGAAGGGGGAGAGAGAGAGGGAAAAGGAGGGAGGGAGGGAGAGAGAGAGGAGAGGGAAAGGGGGAGAGAGGGGGAAAGAGGGAGGGAGGGAAAGAGAGAGAGAGGGAAAGGGGGGAGAGAGAGAGGAGGAGGAAAAGTGCCTGCTGTAGAGGCAGGCTGGGGGAGGGGGGAGGGAAGGGAATCAGGGAACACTGGTGGTGAGAAACAGGCAACGGTGGAGGGATGGGTGCTGGAACACTGTATGACAGAAACCCAATCATGAATATCTTTGTGTATCTCACGGTGGCATAATAAAATAAAATTCAAAAAAATTTAAAAATTATAAAAGCAAAAGAAATGATGGACCTGGGGCTGGAGCGATAGCCCAGTGGGGTAGGGCGTTGCCTTGCATGAGGCCCGCCCATGCCCGCCCATGCCGGCCCGGTTCGATCCCCGCATCCCATATGGTCCCCCCGAGAGCACTGCCAGGAGTGATTCCTGAGTGCAAAGTCAGGAGTAATCCCTGAGCATCGCCGGTGTGACCCAAAAAAGAGAAAAAAAAAAGGACGGACCTGAGTGGACAGCATCCCACAGCGCCTCAGACTACTTCACCAGAAGCAAGTAGGTGAGGTACTGCGTTTGCTGGCCCAAGGGCCCTCAACCACCCTTACCTGTCACTCTCCGGAATTTCATCCACACTGCCAAAGCCCGGCGTGGGCACGGGGCAGTCCATGTGTGACGGCTGGGCGATGCGAGGCTCAGGGACGGGAATTCTCCCGGGGAGGCCTCATGGGCCTTCTAGGCTTGCAGCCGGGCCAGTTCGTGGTCACACACAAAACACTCGAAGCCACTTAGGTAGTTGGGCTGCAGAGGGTCATTCACGCCCCATTCCCGCCGCTCCAGGCTGTCCAGGAGAAACTGGTTGGTGATACCCCCTGGTTGCTTGTAGGCCAGGTATTTTAAGTATTCCTCGTCGTTCTTGTCCAGAAAATCGATGAACTCGGCCAGCTTCCGGGGCGACTCAAAGTCGTCAATGAGGATGATGGAGTGGTTGTTGGGCATCCAGTCCCGCACGGAGGGGGAGCCGCGGTACACGGGCACGGACCCCAGGTGCAAGGGGCGCCACAGTTTTTCCGTCATGTAGTCATCGCAGATGGCATTTTCCAGGGCCAAATGGAACTTATAGCGGGACAAGAAGGCCAAGAGCTCAGGGGTCCTCGGTGGTAGCTGTGGCTGTGTCCTGTAACCGCCGCGTGGGCAGCTCCCGGTTTTGAAGGCATTTTCCGTAAGAGTCCACCTGAGCGGGAGAGGAGTCGGTCAGGAGTGCGCTTTAGGCACGCGCCCCGGCCTCCACTCCCCACCCCCATCCCCGGCAGACCCCGGGGTCCCGCGCGCCCCGCCGCACGCACCGGATGTGGCGGCATGAGCTCGCGCACGTAACGGTCGCGGTCGGCGGGCACGTCGCAGTGGGACTGGAGGTAGAGCAGCGGCGCGTAGCCGCGGCGGCGCCACTCCGGCGCGTTCCCGGAGCGGGGCGCGGCGCGGCGCAGGTAGGCCAGCCCGGGCAGCCACTGCAGCGGCAGCGGGTAGTCCGAGTGGCGGCTGAAGGTGGCGGTCAGGTTAAAGAGACGGATGCCTGGGCCATGGCTCAGCAAGAAGTTGTTGAGGGGCGATTCCTCGTGCAGCAGCGCCCAGCTCTGGTGCGCCCGGCGTGGCAGCGGCGCCTCGGCAGCGCGGAAGTCGGTGCCGTAGAAAGCAGCGCGCGCGTCCGTGGCTCCCGCAGCACCCGCCGGTCCCGGGACGCCACGCACGCTCCACGCGTGCACTCGATGCGCTCCGAGTCTCCCGGAAAGTGGGGAAACAGCCCGGGGCTCCACCACAGCAGCACAGGCTCGTCCTCCGCTGCCTCCCGCCCTGCCTGCGGGGACCCCGGTCCGCGCGCCACCCCCACCGCGCCCAGCGCCGGGGATGGCCGGAAAACCGCGCCATCCCACGGCTCCGCCCACTCCGCCGGCCCGCCAGCCTCCCCTCTCTGCCCCGGCCCGGAGCCCGCGGCCACACACAAACTCAGCGTCCCTAGCACGGCCAGCAGCCCCCACCGCGGCTGACCGCCATGTCCAAGGCGGCAGCTGGCGACCCGCGGCACCGCGGCCAGCCGCGGACCGGGCCCTAGAATAGGAGCATGCGCGCATGCGCAGCCTCCTGGTCCGCTGACCACGGGGGCAGGCGCACCCCAAGTCAGGGAGGAAGAGGCTGGGGCTGGGGGGGAGGAAAAGGAAATGAGGCTACTGGCTACATCTTAATTTATTTTATTTCTTTACAAATTAAAGATGCATTGAAAAATAAACCAATGAAGAGAAATGAGAGATCTGGAGCAGGGGAAGCCCAGGCTGGGAGCAGGCAAGTTGGCCACCATCAAGCCTAGCCCTTGTCCTGCCCCCAGACAGTTGGGGTTGGAAGATAACTGTCAGCCACTCTCAATACCAGAGCCCAGTGGTACCCCATGGTGTCCTGGCAGGAGAGGACGGAGCCCCAGCAGCTTATGCCTCTCTCCCCAGTGTCCCCAGTTTGGAAAAAGCAGTGTTTCCAGTGGAAGCTCAGAGTTGGGGTATGGGCTGGCTCTGTGAGGTATTGCAAGGTGACGGCCAGGCTCCCTACAGAACCTCCAGTGCCGGGGCCTCTCCGGCCGGAAAGGAGGCTGGTAGCTCTCCCGGGTCTTAATATACTTTGCAACTCAGTTCTCAGGCTCATTCGTCTCTGACCAAGCGCCTCTATTCACCGCGATCGCTGACCATTGCCGAAGAGAAAGAGCAGTGGGAGCTAAGAAAGCTCATCGCCCACCTGCCGGAACTCTGCCGGACCCACCACTTTCTCTCCACCTCCTGTGGCCTCCACCAAGGCTCTTGTGCACCTGTATGTTTTATCCCTAATATAGGAAGTTGTTGATGACACTGAGCTGAATCAGCCCCCTGCCCACCCCTGGCCCCCCAGTAACCTGGGAGTTCCCCACTCCTTCCTGCCTCCCCCTCTCGGAGGCTGGTCCAGAGGGACACACTGCTGCAGGGTCTGGGTGCCCCCAACTCTGAATCATATACAGTGACTGATACACTACATTCATTATGACGGGATTAGCAGGAAAAGAAGGGCAAAGTGAAGGGATAGGGGCACCTTCCATCAGCAGGACATGACAGAGTGGTAGGATACTTGAGCCCAGAAAGAAGGCGTCTCCCTTAGACCTCCCCCACCCCCAAAGAGACTGAGGTCAGCTTACATGACTTATAAGATAGGAAAGTGTCCCAGTTTCTCTGCTGTCCTGGGGTAACTTCCTGGAAGCTGGCCTGGGACCCTCTGCCATTTACCCACTTGCTCTAGCTCAGTAGCTGTCGAATTTCTTTGTGCATGTGACAGAGAAAGTCCACATAGGATGCTCCTCCATTCAGGCTCTTGTCTTCCACCAGGAAGTGCTTGAAGAGCATCTCCAGCTTGTCCTCCTGTTTTACCACAATCAGCTATGGCGAGAGAACACAGGGTCATGAGACAGAGTTAAATGGAATTAATTACACATGCTGTGAAGTCCCATTATCCAGTCACTGCCCCGTCAGGGAGAGGACTTGACATGGTAAGAAATTCAGGGGCTGGAGCGATAGCACAGAGGGTAGGGTGTTTGCCTCGCATGCAGCCAACCGTGGTTCAATCCCAGCATCCCACATGGTCCCGAGTAACACCAGGAGTAATTCGTGAGTACAGAGCCAAGAGTAACCCCTCAGCATCACCGGTATGACCCAAAAAAAGAAAGAAGAAAAAATTCAGGGTCCACAACATTGTTACCTTCATGTATCGCGATCTCTGCGCCCTTAAGCTGTCAATGAGGCCTCGAACTTTCTTGGACAATGGATTATCCAGAACTGGCAGAACACTCTGGGGAAAAAATTTGATTTCTTCATTAGGTGTGCAGTCCAGTGAAGATGGGGCAGTGCACATTTCTGTCTCATCAAAATTCAGAATCCCGGAAGAATGACAGTAGCCCTCTCTCCTGCCTTCCAGTACTCCTGCTGTTCCAGGGCCCCAACACACACGCAACGCCCACTCATGCCACATCAAAATTCTTTACTTCTTGTCCTCACCAAGCCACTGATGATCTGACTGAAGGAGGAGACACTGAAGAGGCTCTGGACAACGCCCTGCTGGACACTGGCTCCCCACCCAGAGGAAGAGGTTGGAGCCCATTCTCCAGCAAATATATATCCCCGTTGCTTAGACGCTCTTCAGATGCTCGAACTGCTGGTGGTTCTGTAGTGCTCTCAATGGGAGACTTTGTCTACAAAAAAAGGAAGGGAACAAAAGGTTACTGAGGATCAGAAGGCTCATTTGCTGCCTCCCCAGGTCTCCTACAGCATACATTAAAGTTCAGAAAGCCAAGTCCCAGAAACCATCCCTTCTTGATCTCAGTCACTCTGTGAAAATGAGACCAGATAATATGTCAAAACAAAGTCATTAGCATCAGGCACAGTTAACACCAACCCTTCCACCTTGCCTGTTCCGCTCCCCCACTTTGGCTTTTGGGCCACACCTGGCACTGTTCAGGGGTCATTCCTGGTGGGCTTGGGGGACCAGATGGGGTGCCAGGGATTGAATCTAAGTCAGCTTCATGCAAGGTAAGTACCCTACCCACCGTACTAACACTTTGGGTTTTTTTTGTTTTTTTTTTGGCTTTTTACATCACACCTGGTGATACTCAGGGGTTACTCCTGGTTTTGCCCTCAGGAATCACTCCTGGAAGTGCTCAGGGGACCATATGGGATGCTGGGGATCAAACCCAGGTTGGCCCACGTACAAGGCAAACACCCTCCCTGCTACACTATTGCTCCAGTCCTGTGCTAACACTTCAGCCTCTCCTTCCCTCCTCTCAAGATGTCCCTTTCAGGCCTGGGACACAGTTCCAAGAGCTGGAGCACATGGCCCACATGCACAAGGCCCTGAGTTCAATCTCCAACCCTACATGGACCCTAAGCACTAACAGACGATCCCAGACAGCCTGTTTCCCTGGAGTGAATCTGGTGGGCCCTAGCACCACGGGCCTAACCCGCACCATGTCACACTGAAACATCAGCTCCCACTGCAGCCTTAGTACCATTGGGAATGTCCCCAGGAACCTCAGGCACCACTGGGAAGATGACAAGACAAAATCATGATGCCCCTTTCTCACACCCCAGCCTTCAGTCGTACCAGTGGTAGGGAGCCGAGGATAAAAGAAGACATTGGTCTCAGCCACATCCATGGAGGTAACCAGCTGTCGGACATAGGCACGGTCATCCGTGGTGACCTCAGCTCCGGGCTGCAGGACATCACTCTTCAACACACAGTTCAGGTATACTGGGAGTAGCTTCATGCACTCAGGAAGGATCAACTGCAGTGTTACCAAAGGAAGTCCATGATTAGAAGCCATTCCTCACTAGTGGGCAGAGGTGTCCCAGCCACACCGCCACTATGACACTTTGGCCCACCTGCCCTGCGGAGGAGGGGCTGGCACAGTTCTTCCGGTAACAGGCCAGGATCTGGGCACACTGGGCGGCAGAGCGTGTCACGGACTGTCTTCACAGGGCTGCTCAGGACCCCCCGGTATGCTGGAGGAGGAGGGGGAGATGGCATGGTCAACCACTGGCACTCGATCACACGGACTTTCTCGGGCCAGACCTCCCCGAGCATGCAAAACTGATGCCCATCTGTGTACTTAATCCCAGCCCATCAGCCTCTGGCCTCACCAAACTTCGCCATGTAGTTGATGAGCGTGTCAGTCTCACAGTTTCGATACAGATCAGCCAGCTGAGTGCAGCAGTTCAGGGCCAGGTTGTGGATGCGGAGGCGCCGCTGGCGGCACAGCTGGTGTAGAGCAGGGCACACTGGGGTGGAGGAAGGGAGAACTGGGACTCACTCTCCCACCTGCACCAGAGTCTGTGAACGACTGTCCCCTGGCAACACTAAGAACTAGGGAAGAGGATTCCCAATTTTATTTGGCTTACCCTTTTCCAAAAACTTTCATTAAGAAATTATTCAGGCCCCTCCGAAACCTACCTCAAGTGACTAAACAGAAGGTGGCCCTCCCACCCCCTCATGGGTCTGGTTCTATACTGCCACCCTGGATTGTTCTAGGACCCGCCCCTACCCCACATGCACCAGAGCCTGACATCATTCCAGCACCTGCATGGGTATCGCCCACTCTGGGAGACTGACCTCCAGAACACTGTCTAACCCTCTCTTCCCTCCAGCGGGTTGATGCCCAACACTTCCCCTCGGCCACCTGCAGGAGGGCGCCACTCTCTTCATTAAGCCGGTCATCATGCTTGAACTCCACAGTCACCGTCTTATCCCCATCCAGCCCAGCCAGCTCCACGTCCGTTGTATTGCTCATGTAGAAAGCCCCGAAGAAATCTACAGCACGGATACCTGGGGCCACATGGACAGGGTCAAGGCTCAAAGTGTGGCAGGTGCTACTTGCTCCCTCCCAGATTTAGCGCCCCACCAACTCTTGCCAATTAGGACTGACCAGTGCTCGTCGGACCCGCATCACAGCATCAAAGCCAACAACTTTCTGTGCGTCCCAACGCAAGTCACTCAGGAACCGTTCCTGGTCGTTCTCCACCTGTAGCCCCACAGGCCCAGAGGCACATGACTTCAAATCTCCTAAAGCCAATCTCCCTGAACCCCCAATCTCCAAGCCTGCTGATTGCAATGACAAATGTCAGCGAAAAAGCTAATGTGTTGATAATGGTCACTTTTCAGCACTTATCTACGTACACAGATGGCGATATTAAGTGCTTTAAAGATCATTCCTTGGGCTGGAGCCATAGTACAATAGGTAGGGCACTTGCACTGCGTGCAGGTGACATGGGTTTGCTCCCCAGCATCCCATATGGTCCCGAGTGCACTGGAATCCCATATGGTGCCGAGTGCACATCCCATAGGACTCATCGCCAGAAGTGAGTCCTGAGTGCAGAACCAGGAGTAACCCCTGATCATCTCCGGTATAAACCACCTCCCCAATTTTTTTTTTATTTCTGACATGATAAAGAAACAAAGGAGAGGTAAGTACTTTATCCTAGGTTACATAGCCAATAGTAGTTAAAGCCAGAATATCAACTCAGGTCTGATTTCAAGCCCCTCTTTCCTGGTCACCATATTCTTCTTTATAGCCTGTGGTCTTCTCCTCTAACACTATTCCTATTAGTGAGCCAGCAACTACAAAGCTACTGCACATGTATGCAGTCATCATTCCCAATGACACTCCGTTTGCTCCCCAAGTCCCAAGCCATACCTGAAAGCAAGCATATTTGTAGACAGAGCCACCAGTGAGCTGGGGTACCACAGAAAGTGTAGCCACATCCACATACTGGTTAGGGAAGAGGAAGAGGTCTACACAGCAGCCTTGGGCCACACATTCTTTGGCCAGGGTCTGATAGGCACCTGTCTGCGGCTGGAACAGGGTCTGGAGAGGAACAGGATACAATGTTCAAGGCTGGGGAAAGAGCTGAAGGGCTGCAAGCACATGCTCTGCAGGGGAACCTTCCATTCCCAGCACCGCACGGCTCCCTGAGCAACACCAGGAGCAGAGAGACAGGAGCCCCTCAAATAACACCAGATAGAACCCAAACCTCCTCTACCCCCAGAAAAGGCCAGAGGTATGGCTCAGGGGCTGAGCATATGTGCTGCATACTAGACACCTGGGCTCAACCCCAGCACTTCCAGGAGTGACCCTTGAGCAATGAGCTGGGAGTATCACTTGAGCGCCATTAGGTATGAACCCCCCACCCCGAAAGAAAGAAACAAAAAAAAAATAAACTGTTCAAATAGCTCCACACTATTTGAATATGGCATCTGTAATATATGTAAATGCATGTAGGTGCATGTCTCTGCAAAACAGAGCAAAGAGATAGTAGAGAGGTTAAGGCACAAGTCTTGCACGTAGGTGACCCTGGTTCGATCCCCACACCACTTGCTCCCCCTCCCCAGGCACTGCCAGATGAGGCCCTGGAGGTCTCTGAGCACTGTCTGGGTGAATCAGATAATCCCTAGCACTGAAAGGCCCAGACAGCACCACATCTGCACTGAAACACCAGCTAGCTGGCTGAGAATCAGAGTGCGGCCCTGGGGCTCTCAGCATTGTGAGGAAAGCCTTCCTGGAGAATAAGACTCCATTCAGGGGTCGGGGCACAGTTCAGTGATAAGAGTACTTGCCCTTTAATGTGTGTCAAGACCCTGGGTTCGATCACTTGCTCCACCAAAAGCAGAAAAAGATTCAAATCAACCTTGTGGGAATTTACAACAGTAGCACGTCCCTTCTGAAAATGGTCTACCCAGCAAGTCCCACATGATCAGTATAATCACTGCCTTGCACTCATGAATCACAGCTGACATAGGGAACATCTGCAATACAATGAGAGGCTACTGCAGTAGTTCGCGATGGCCTACAATGCATTTTCTGTTTTACCTGGGGAAACCTGATTAATCTGAGGAAAAACCACCTCCCCAAGAGGCCAGGGAGACGTTGAAAGGGTCAGAGCTCATGGTCAGCGTGCGCAGCCTCAGGTGTGTACTCCCAGCACTGCATGGTGCCCTCCGCGTGGTGAGAGTGACCCCCACATACCAATGGGCGTGGGCCCCAAACAAACACGGCTCTCACGAGCTTTGGAATGAGACGAGCAAGAGTGCCATGGCACGAGTCAAACGTGACACAAAAAAAGGGCAGTGTCAGGCCGGAGCGACAGCACATCGAGTTGACCCGGGTTTGATCTCCAGCAACCTGACGGTCCCATGAGCTCACTAGGAATTAATCCCTGAGTGCAGAGACAGGAGTAAATCCTGGGCACAGCGGGTAAGGTCAAAAAACAAAACAAAAAACAGAGGCACTGTCTAGCCCCAAACCTTCTCGATAAAGTTAGGAATATGGCCTTGTTGAAGTCATAGAGAGTACAGCGGCTAAGGCACTTGTCTTGAATCCCACCCATCCTTGGTTCTACTCCCTGGCACAACCAGAACTCACTCCTGAACACAGAGCCAGGAATATAGCCCCTGAGCACCACTGGGTATGGTTCAAAGCAATGGGCACTCTCAAAAACTTATTTTCAAGAAAATGGCATTGTGGTTGGTGATGAATAAAGTCAAGTGCCTTAACCCCTACACTATCTCTCCAGTGCAGACTATCATTTTAGCAAACTAAGTCACAGATAGAAGAAAAAATTAGGGTGTGTTCTCACTTATCTGTGGTATATAGAGTAACAAGACAAGGAAGTGAAAAGTATGAACTGTGGGCCAGCCCTTATGCCAGGAGTATAAAACTGAGACTACCAAGTGGAGGGCCGGTGGCGGGGTGGGTGAGCTGTGGTGTCTGCATAATAAATGAACAAAATGAGAGAATGTGGCGGATACGGCAAGGTGCAGTCACCCCCCACCTCCAAATCCCACACCTTTTCTTTGTCTGTGTTGATCAATTTCCTGTCATCTCTGTTCTTCAGTTTTCCTGGGGCCTCTGCAACAGGCAGGGAGGTGTGGAAGAGAAACAATTTCCCTGCACACTCAGCAGCCTAGGAAAGGAGAGAGAGGACTGTTTGTTGTTTTCCTTTACTCAAACATTATTCATTCTTCTCTTGTCATTGACTCTGTGTCAACCATGTCAGACAGGCTAAGAATCATAAATCACTGAAGGGATTTGTAGGGGCCCGGAGCAATAGTACAGTGGATAGGGCTTTTGCCTTGCATGTGGCTAACCCAGGTTCAATCCTGGGCATCCCACATGATTCTCCGAGCCCACCAGGAGTAATTCCTGAGTGCAGAGCAGGAATAACCCCTAAGCACTGCTACATATAGCCCCAAAACAAAAAAGAAAGGAGGGTTGAGGTTTAGTAGCTAAGAGGGTCAGAGGAAAGTGGAGGCACAGGCCTCCTGCCTTACCTTCAGAGCCTCCATCCCAGCCTGGATAACTGGGGCAAATACTGTCTCCGTCTCCCTTGTGTCTACGAACATTTCTGGTATCTGATCCAATAAGCTGAACAAAGAGGTACGAGATGGCAGTCAGGCCGGAGAGAGATGGCACAGTGGGTAGGATGCTTGCCTCGCACGCAGCCAACCCAAGTTCAAACCCCAGCACCCGAGACTCTGTAGAAGTGATCTCTGAGCACAGAGCCAGGAGTAAGCCCTAATTATCACCAGGTATACCCCAAACACTCGGTGTCCCTCCTCAAAAATAAAAATAATTGCTATCCAGGAGCCAGTAAGATACAGCAGCATTTTAAAGGATTGCTCTCCATGCAGACAACCCTGGTTCAATCCTCAATAATGCCAGGTATGACCCTGAGCACAGAGCCAGGAATAGCTCCTAAGCACGCTGTCAATGTCCCAAACACCCGCCACAACTTCAAAATATAGCTGTCCATATGTGCCAATCCGCAATTCCAGAGTCTTCTGGACCCCACGCTCCAAGAACCTCCGAGGAGCAGCCCTGTCTGCCTACTGAACCCCTGCTCATTCTCTAGCTCTCGGGTCTGGACCCACCCACTCCTGCTTTACTTAACTCCACAATCTCTTACCTGGTGATGACTGCCCGAGACTCATTGACATTGACCAGGAAGCCATCCAGCAGTGGTACAAACATGTCTGCCACATCAGACACAACCATCATCTGTGGCTGGAGCCAACGAGCTCTTCACATTGTAGAAATGGAGCACCTTATTGTAGGTGACAAAGCCAACACGGATTGCTGACTCTTCTGCCCCGCCATCTCTGCAGAAGGCAACAATGTTACCTACACTCGCCACTTTCTCCTCCACCCACCATTCCATGACCTCAGCATGACGCTCGGCATGACCACCTGCTGGATCAACCCACCCCATTCCTTTTCCAAAGGAAGCTCCTGAGCTCCACAATGCTCACCTAGGTAGAAAGTCTAACAGTGATTTGAGCTCCTCACAGAGGAGCCTAACAAGACCACTCCTGACGGCGTTGTAGGAGACGCCAATCATGAAGATGAAGGCGGGAGGGCTGGGGAACTTATTGTTCTGCAAAGGAAGGAAATGTTGTGGGGAGAGGAGTATAGGTAAGCGGGTAGTGGACTAGAGAAAGGTCAACATCAAAGGGGACAACACAGGACGAGGGGAACGACCACAGCAGTTCTGAGCTGTCTCATTGACCCCCCCCACTGTTCCTCCCCATGCTGCCTTCCCTCACCTTGCAGTAATCTACAGTGGCCAAGAATTCATAAGAGCCCAGGGATAGCTCAGGACGGTCATAAGCATCCACACGTTTGCGGTATGGTCCAGATGTTGAAAATACTGGGGGGAACTGTGGGGAGCATGGCAGTGTGTTACTCGAAGAAGGTCCACTCTCAAACTAAGCAAGTCTGGCCCTGGCTGAGCTCACTCTACTAACCCACATTCCCATATGGACCTTAATATCCCAGCTCCTGAACAAAAGATGCCCCTCTAGCTGTTGAGAGAAAAACTGAAGAAGATACAGTGCATCTACTCCCTTGCCCCAGCCTCAGCCCTGCGAACATACCATCATTGATGCAGCTGCAGGAAACAGCACTGGAAGCGTCTTCCTCCCTCGATGAACTGCATGAAGGGGCACATGTACGCTTTGCAGCGATTACAGCGCGACAGGACCAGACTCCCCGTGGTCGACCACATACGGTGAGGCCTAAAGAGCAAGAAGCCTCAGGAGTTGAGGGAGGTGACAGAAGGTTCAAACGTGGGGTGAGATGATGAAAACTGGAAGGGGGCAGAACAAGGCCCAGGTATCTGTACCCCTGGTCTGCGGTACAGAGGAGAAAATGAGGATACAGGACGAGGGCAATAGTCACAGGACATGCCTGAAAGGTCAGTCCACAGATTTCTCTCCTGACTCATCTCCACAACTGCACTTCTTTGTTTTGGGGCCCCACCCAGCCATACTCAAAGATCACTCCTGGCAATGCTCAGGGGACCACAAGCACTGCCACTGCCATGGACTGAACTAGGGTCTTCTACGTGCAAGGCAAGCAACTTAACCCCCTAGACTATCACTCTGGACCAAGTTTCACTTCTGTTTTAGTTTTCGTTTTTTTTTTTTTAACCACACCCAGCAATGCCAAGGGGTTATTCCTGACTCTGCACTCAGTGCTCAGGACTCAGGGAACCAAAATGGGAAGCCAGGGATTGAACCCAATCGGCTGTTGAAAGGCAACCTGCTGAACTTCCTCCCAACCCCTCAAATTTCACTTTTTTGTGGGGAGGGGTCACACCCAGCGGTGCTCAGGGGTTACTCCTGGCTCTTTGCTCAGGAATTACTCCTGGCAGTGCTCAGGAGACCATATGGGATGCCAGGGATTGAACGCAGGTTGGCCGCATGCAAGGCAAATGCCCAACCCACTGTGCTATCACTCCAGCCCCTCAAATTTCACTTCTAAAAAAAGAAGCACTTGCCTAAAATAGGTGAGGCCTTGGGTACAATTGCCTGCACCATAAAGCAAACAAGGTAAAGGACCATGAAACTTGCTCTACCAAGCCAGAAGCTGCCAAAAGAACGTGAAAAGATCAAAGCTTAACTAGGATTCTTGTTTCTGACCTTATGCCCTTTTTTTTTTTTTTTTGCTTTTTTTGGGGGTCACATTCCGTGATGCTCAGGCTTACTCCTGACTCTGCATTCACTCAGAAATTACTCCTGGCAGTGCTCAGGACCATATGGGATACTGGGGACTGAGACCACATGCAAGGCAAACACCCTACCTACTGTACTATTGCTCTGGCCCCTATGTTTTTCCTTTCATTCTTTTGTTTTGGATCTGGGGCCATACCCAACTGTGCTCAAGGATTACTCCTGGCTCTGTACTCAGGGATCATTCCTGGTGGGGCTCAGGAAACCATATGGGATGCAGAGGACCAAACCCACTGTACTCTCTCTCCAGTCCCTCAATCTACTTCATTTTTACTCTAAAAAAAAAAAAAATTTTTTTTTTTTTTTTGCTTTTTGGGTCACACAAGACAACACTCAAGAGTTACTCCCTGTTCTTCGTTCAGGAATTACTCCTGGAGGTGCTCAGGGACCATATGGGAGGGAAGCCAGGGATCAAACCTGGGTCAGCTGCGCGCAAGGCAAATGTCCTACCCGCTGTGCTATCGCTCCCTGCCCCTTATCCTAGAAATCTTGATTCCTGCTCCTCACTCCCTGAAGCCCAGTTTATGACATTTGTCTACCTGCTACCTCTAGGAGTCGAAGGCACCTCCTGATGTCCTAGACAGATGTCACCTTACAGGTAAGAGACCCGCCATCTCTTTTTACACATAAGAGACTGGCTCATCACCCAAAGCATATTTTGGATGTCAGATCCAATCAATTCCACTGGCCCAGGAAAAGAGACAAAAGAAAAGCAGTGAGTGAGATGAAACGGTAAAGTGGGTGTTGAACTCCTAGCTGCAGAGAAACCTACCCTATGCTCAATAAACTGGACAGGAGCATGAAGGTATCCTACCAAGGTGCAGCAAAGCAGCGACCTGCCTCTGACTTGTCACAAGCACTTCAGGTATCAGGTGACAGACTTATGCTCAAACCAAATATATGTTGTTTGTCTCTCTCTCCTTCTACACACACACACACACACACACACACACACACACACACACTCATATTTATTTACTGATGTAACCGTCCTAATAACTGTAACCTGAGACAGTAAGTCAGTATACAGAAAGATGGTCCAAAGGGCTGACACACATCCTTCAAATGCACGTGCTCTGGGGTTGATCCCTGGTACCACTGGTCTCCTGAGCACTGCACCGTGAGCTGTTCCCAGACACAGAATGTGGTCCCCATGCCAAAGAATAAAAAAGCAAAGGACAACATATGAGGAAGATAAGAATGAGGTGCTTCCTCCTTATGATTTAAAGGTGACCACACTATGAGGGGCTTCTGTGTCCACCCAACAAGCCGGCTCTTTCATACTGTTGTTTCCATTCTGTTTCTTGGGCTTTTGTTCTTCTTCCCGTCACCCCCTCCATGCCCTGGGATACCAAGCTATTGGTGATCCTTTCCCTCCAGCACAACCAAGACTTCCACTCTGCCACTGAGAATCACATCTAGAATTCTTACTCTTGCTCTCTGCCTCCCAGGCCCCGACTCACCTCCTCTGGGGGCAGTCGTGCCAGTGGCTTGATGACAGCTGCCAGTGGTACCTGAGCCTGCTTAGCCATATCAGATGTGCAGGGGATATTATAGGATGTGCACCGGATGTATCGGGACTTGCATTCCCTGAAAGAGGCAGGAAGCTTGAGTCTCATCACAGAACGTCACTGGCACCTCTTGGCCCCCCTCAAGTGCTAAAGCAGATAGATGGTGGCTTTTGCCTTCTAAGACCAATGAGGGCCTGCTCTCAAATTAAAGACTGACAAAACCCCACCTGTAAGCTGTTACCTTGGAGGAACGTCTCTATGGATAAGAGCCAGTCCCAGCTCACCTTGGTCTTTCACCAGGAAGTTGGTGGTGACTAAGGGTGGCACCTGGCCCCGTACTCCAGTAACAAATGGCTCTGAACCCCCGGTTGTTCCTGTCATCTTCAATGACCTGAATCTGCAAGGAAGAAAGGCAATGAGTGAGAGGATGCACAAGAAGAGAGTGCCAGGTTCCCAGGAAAAAGGCTGGAGTAGTCACTTGCCAAGGAACAGTTCATGCACCAGGCCCACTTGCCTTCCAGAGATCACAGAACTGCTACAATGCCAATTCTCCATCTTCCATCTTACACTCAGCAGCAAAATGCTGACTAGGCAAAACCCCAAATGCTCCTTCATGAGTCACCACAACACCCAATCCACGGCAAAACCATGTTTCCTCTTCCCCTTATAGGAATGCTTATGCTCTAATCACAGACTTATTTTTCAGGGGCGAAGGGGCAGTGCAGTATGGGAGGGCAGCACCCAGTGCTGCTCAGGCTCAGCAGTTACTCCTGGCTGTGTTCAGGGATCACTCCTGGCGGTGCTCTGGGGCAAGTGCCCTACGCAGTGAACTCTCTCCAGTCCCTTCTAATCACCAATTTAAACTTGATCAAATTCCAATTCCCTCCCATGCAAAGTTTTCCCTCCCTTCCTCTTTCCAAGACACATTCTGAGTCAGAGAAAAAAAAAAGGACAGTAACCAGGTATAAATGAAATCTATCTCAAATGACTATACTCATGGAGACAGAAGGGACAAGGTGAGAAGACGAAACAGCCAAAAGTGACTTGGTAAGGTGAGGAGGCAGATGCTGCCCTATTTCCAGGGAAGCATCAGTGTGGAATTATGGGAGAAGAGGAGAACCCAATCTTTCACTGTCCGATCCTCATCTCCACATTCTGATAGATTCAGCCAAGAAAAAGACTTTTGCAAAATATTTTGCAAAGCTTGTAGAATCAGATCTTCATGCAGCTTGATGACCTTTGGTCAGTGATTTCAAGACAGATTCGGTCCAATCAGAAAAACGCAAAGGAGACTAAGATTCCATCTCACGCAGCAGGCAGAGAGCTGAAGCTCAGAATCACGTCAGTCGCTCCAGATGAGGACATGGCTCATTCCCCCCGACCCGCAGTCCCTTCCCGGAAGGAAGATCAGACTCCCAAATCGTACATAAGCAGCCACCTACCAAATGGCTGTCTACGACAAGCGGTGGGCAAGTCAAACCCACAGGGAAAGGATTCTCTTGCAAGGCATGTCCTGTTCCGTCATGTCTCCTGGAGGAGCCAGCAGGACCGACACCAAAGCTTGACATGCCACCAGGGCCCTCTGTCACAGCCTCACCTCTCCCCACCCCACACGTAAAAATGCTGCTAACGGCTTGTGCTTCACCATTACATGGTGGCTGAGGGCATGCGCATCCTTCTAGTCTGTGAAAGCAAAAGGGCCTAGAAGGAGTAAAGGGAGATGACGAACAGGGACGGATACGGCAGATGAGATGTGGACATGGTGACAGGCATGCATGGGTGCAATAACACGGGAATGACACGCACACACACACCCCCTGCACTTACGGGACTAGGAATGGCATCAGGGTCTATTCTGTGCCTGGTTTTCTGCTGAGGAGGCAGCTCATTGAATGGCTTTTAGTGTTTTAATAAGAAAGGCAGCAGGGGAATGCAGGGAGGGAGACAAAAGAACAAGAAGCAGATGTTACTTCTCTCAACCCTGACGAGTTAGACGTGAACAGCTGGAGCCCGGCTCACAGTACTGAAACCAGGCCCCTACTAAAGTCAAAGTCTCCAGGCCTTCCGGTCAACACGGGCTTTACCTGCTCAGACTCCAATGTAGAAAGGTAAGGACTGGGGAACCCAGGAGACAAGCACAGGTTGCAGGGGCTAAGTGGGAGGAAGCTTTGACATTTTAAAATTGTTTTGCTCTTTTTAGCAACACGGTGTACAAAACTGTTGTTGGTAATGTAAATGGGAGCATCTTCACAAAGAAATAGAGGGACAGTCCCTCCAAAAGGCCACAACTTCCATCTACAGACTCTTCTGACTCTGGAGAGAAATAAAAACCTTCCAGACTCTCCTCACAGAAGGAGGAGAAAGGAAGAGGAACTACTCAACCCTTTCAGGACCCCGTAGCCAAAGGGCTCCTTCAACATGTTGCCAAAGGCAGCGGGAAGAGAACAGAATGATAAATGACAATGGCTAAGCATGTTGAGGTCACTGACAGCAAATGTCGCAAACAGAACTATAAAGTGGTCCCAAAAGCTGTATTCCAGCATAACAAGGAAGCCTGGGGCGGGGGTGGGGGTGGAGCAGGGGTGTCTGACGGCTCTATGGGGGGAGTTCCTCCTGGGGAAGGAGCTTCCTCAATAACTGCTCCAGTAAACTGTAGTACGGCTTTTCCTTATATGGAGGGAGTCCTTATATGCAGGCTTCTTCTACGACATTATCACAAGGAGGGGGCAGAAGCAGTGTGAGACTTTCCTTCTTTTTAATGCCCAACACCAGAAAATCCCCACTGGCTTCCCCTATGCAGAAGACTGTCCTACTAGCACTACAAGGGCAAGAGCTCATCTCACCACCCTCCCTCCACAGAGGGGCAGAGAGGACAGAAAACCTACTCTGTCCAAAAGCAGAAAGTCACAGCAGTCAACTTAGCACTAGACAGACACTGCTAACCAACATCTCCCACTCTTTTCCTGCCCCACTATGTAGCAAAGCCTCCCCTCCTCCCTACCCCCAAGACTTCTGGAGCTTCAAGTTTCAATTCAAAGAGTCAAAAGTGAATCTAGGTTCCACACCCTATAAGATGAATGCGAAGGAAAATAATCAGAAACCATGAGGTCAGTAACTCATGGAGGCTGACTCACCCCCGTGAGACGCAAATTCCTTCCCCAGGACCTCAAGATTATCTACTTACAGGGCTCGGGATGGCATCGGGTCCAGGCGCTTTAGGAGGCAGTGGTTGAGGAGGCCCAGGCTGACTGCCAAATGTGGACGTGCCCGGTAGGGGGCTTCCGTAGCTGGGCTGAGGGCCCCGGCTGGTCCAAAGGAACCTGAGACAAGGACACAAGGTTGCAGATTTCAAAATTCTCTCCAGAGCTACTTCTTACCGTTTCAGGAAACAACGAGATTCCTATACATGTAGAACAGATACAGCACCAATCACTCAGGATTCCTAGAGCACATTACCTGAACAAGAAAAACAGAAGAACAGAAAAATAGAAGAGCACAGGGCTAGAACAGTAATACAGCAGGTAAGGCACTTGCCTTGCATGTGGCCAATCCTGGGCCCTGGCATACCACATGGTCCCCACGCCCGCCAGATGTGATCCCTGAGACAGAGTCAAGAATCAGCCCCAGAGGCCGGAGCAATAGCACAGTGACTAGGGTGTCTGTACTGCATGCCGCCAACACAGGTCTGATCCCTGGAACCCCATCCCCAAGCACTGCCAGAAGTAATTTGTGAGTACGAGCAGGAGTAACCCCTGAGCATCACTGGGTGTAACCCAAAAAAGAAAAAATAAAGTCAGCCCTGAACAACATAGGTGTGACACAGAATACAAATATATCTATATCTATGAATAGACAGATATCTTATAAACGCCATATCCTAATCATAATACCCTGAAGTTGACATCTAGTTCACCGCTTAGCAAGCAATACTGAAAGTAAACAAAAACAGCTGAAGAGATGGGGCCAGAGCCACAGCAGAGCAGGAAAGGCGCTTGCTTTGCATGAGGCTGACCTATGCTCAATCC
>JAJIBD010015619.1:0-30722 GCA_021461705.1 Cryptotis parvus | reverse complement strand
GCTCTTCAGTGAGTGGAGACTCTTGGGACTTGCTTTCATTGAGGGCCAATCCAGCTAGGGTCAGGTTCTGTTCTCTGGGCTGCTCCGGGCTTGCTTGCGGGAGGAGTTCTGATGATTTCCGTGCTCGTTGGGGCCAGAGTAGGCAGCCACGTGACTGGTTCAGGCCCGTCTCTGAAGAAGGTGCATGAACCCCAAGCCGAGCCACCGTAAGACGGGGGTCCTGAAGGTGCTTGGCAGATGCCAGCTGCCCCTGGCTGCTTCTTCGCCTGTCTTGCATTTCCCCGAGGTCAGCCTCCACGTGAGGGACCTGTGTCATCCAGACGCCCACGCACGCTCGCTGGGAACCCTCTGGTTCCTCCTCACTCAGGGCTCCCGCATTGCTCTGGGCCTTCAGGCCAGACACCCTTTTCCCAGCCTTCCTTGGAGCCCCGCCTGCCCTCCTGTTTGCTCACCTCCTGCTGCTCTGCCCTTCGGTGCCCGGAGCATGTGGGGTCGCTCATGGCCTCCCTACCTGTGTGCCCTTGTGTGTCCAGGGGCACCAGGGCTGCAGCTCTCCTCTCGCGGGCGTGGCCCTCTCCTGCTGGCCCCTTCCTGTGCTGGCGCGGTCCGACGGCCTCTGTCATCTGCCATCCTCTCCCCCATTCCCTTTCTCATGTATCAGCTGCCCTTGAGCTTGGGTCTCCTGCATCTCCCGCCTGTCTCTGTCCGTGTGTTTATAGCTACCTTCAGGGTCCGTGGCCCACAAGCCCGGTCTGTCCATGTCTGTGCGCTCTCCTTGGTGTCCTCTCACTGCATATAAGGAATTTGGGCTATGCAGCCTCAGCTCCACCTGCAGCTCGGGGACCTCTCCGAGGAGGCTTGGGACTCAGCTGTACCCTGACTCACGGCTAAGCCTATGACGGAGCGAGCACTGGAGGTCAGGTCCATGGGCATCAGGGCTGGTGAGGAGCTCCGGTGCCTGGGTGCTGCTGTGGGGGTCTTGTTGGGGTCCCTCCCAGCAGCGCCTCTTGGGCACATGCTTCCTGTCGGCCCCAGACACTGCGTGCGAGGGGTGGGCGGTGCTACTAAGCATCCTCTCCTGACAGTGCTCAGGTGCCGAGCTCCTGAGCTTCCTGAGGGGAAGCAGCTGCCCAGCCTCGCTCCATTGTCTGTTTTGGGGGCTGGGAGAGCGCCGTGTTCCTGGGGGAGGGATTTTTTAGAGGATCATTGTTTTATTTTATCTTTGTTGTTATTTTTGCTTTTTTGGGTCACACTCAGCGATGCTCAGGGTTGCTCCTGGCTCTGCACTCAGGGGTTACTCCTGGCCGTGCTCAGAGGACCATATGGGATGCCGGGGATCAAACCTGGGTTGGCTACGTGCAAGGCAAATGCTCTACCCACTGTTTCATCACTCTGGCACTAGGACCATCATTTTACCCTGCTTGTTCACCGTCCACATGCCAGCTGCCTGTCAAGGCTCAGCCTGTACACAGGCCCTTGTGGGGATGGCGGGGGCTGGAGTACTGCTGGGAAGGCGCTTGCCTTGCACATGGCCCACCTGGGTTTCATGTCTGACACCCCATATGGCTCTTCAAGCACCACCAGGAGTGATCCCCGAGCACAAGCCAGGTGTGCCACCCCCCCCCCCCCAAACAAAACTGAGAAGAGCTGACTTGGGCCTCTGGTGGCCACTTGGTTCTGCAGACTGCTCACCCCACCACAGCCAGCTTCCGCGTGGGCAAGGCCACACTCCCGGGCCCACCCTCCTGGCCTCCTTCCCTGGCCGTCTGACCCCTTTCCCACCAGCTCTAGGAGGGGGCTGTGCCCCGCTGAATGCCGTGTCTCTCCCCGCAGGTGTTGAAGCACAACGGGTCATCCGAGATTCTCAACAAGCTGTGCGACACAGCCATGGACAAGCTGGAGGTGCTGAAGAAGGACTACGAGGCACTGCGGAGGCGTTACAGCGAAGGTGGCTGCCCACAACTCGGACCTCAGCCGGCTGGAGCAGCTGGAGGGGAGGAGAACCAGCGGCTGCTGAAGCAGACGGAGAAGCTGGCGCAGCAGCGGGACACGGCCATCCAGCTACAGCACCAGTGTGCCCTCTCCCTGCGCAGGTAGGCGGGGCCGGGTCCCCATCCCGCCCGACCCTCCCCGCGACCCCCTGGGGGAAAGCAAAGCCCTCAGCCATGGGATCTTAATTCATTCACGTCTTGGACTTTATTCCCCTGCCCATTTCCTTTGTTGTCATTGTTGCTGTTTTGATGTTGGGGATTGCGTGAGCATGAGCGTGTGTGTACCTACGCATGCATCCTCATGGCCTGATTGTAGTGTTCATGGTGTCGCACACTGGTGACTATGCTTCCCAGGGATGTAGGCTTTAGTGTGGTGCTCACACACATTCCAGTTGTTCTGCTTGTGCCCTCCAGGGGGCTCCGTGGAGCTGACACAGTCCTGGGAGCTGATGCTCATCCCGATTGTGCCCATGGGGGGTGCTGCTACACTCACACCCATTCTAGTTGTATCTACCAGGGGCTGCTGTGCTCTGATGCAGTCCTGGCTGGGCACACTAGGGGGTGCTGTGGTTCTCTGATACACATCCTGGTTGTGCCCATTGGGGATACTGTGGTGCTGACGACACGCGTTCTGGTAATGCTTCTGCGGAGTGCTGTGGTATTCACACGATACTGGCTGTGTCCACTGGGGGCGCTGTGGCACTGACTCACTTCCTGGTTGTGCCCACTCAGGGAACCGTTGGTGCTCATACAGTCCTGGCTGTGCCCACTGGAGGGCGCTGTGGCACTGGATGGCTCACGTCCTGGTTGTGCCCACTGGGGGAGCTGTTGGTGCCCATACAGTCCTGACTATGCCCACTGGAGGGCGCTGTGGCACAGCTCTCTGGTTGTAGTGCTTACTGGGGGAACTGTTGGTCCCATACAATCTGGCGTGCCCACTGGGGCGCTGTGGCACTGGCTCACATCCTGGTGGTATTGCTCACTGGGGATTGCTGGGATGCTCACACATGTTCCTGGGGATCGAGTTTCCTGACTCTGGTGCTGACACACCTTTTATTGTGGTGTTCACAGGGTCACACCGCTTTTTTCCTGTGCACACGCATACCTGAGGCTTCCGATGCTGGTGCTCCCAAATAGTGTCCAGCATAAGAGGTAGCACAGGGGTGGGCTTGGGATGGCACGTGCCAGTGTCAGGTCTGAGTCCGTGCACATTAGCTTATGCACTGCCCCTCCAGGCCCTCCGAGGAGCACTGGACTCCAGGCCGAGAGGGAGCTCAAGGCCCGTGCCTTGCGTGAGGAGGGCCGGCCTGACACTGTGGCCCCTTTAGCAGCGCCTAGGGCGACCCGAGCATCAGGGCAGGAGTAGCCCTCACACATTGCCAGGTATGGTCCCCAGACTAGCAAAAGAGAAGAGAAAGAGAAAAAAAAAGCTTAAAGCATTAAAAGTTTTTATTTTTTTTTAATTTATTATTATTTTTTTTTTTTTTGTTTTTTGGGTCACACCCGGCAATGCTCAGGGCTACTCCTGGCTCTGCACTCAGAATTACTCCTGGCGGTGCTTGGGGGACCATATGGGATGCCGGGGATCAAACCCAGGCTGGCACAGGCCGGCCGCGTGCAAGGCAAACACCCTACCCACTGGGTTATCGCTCCGGCCCCATTAAAAGTTTTATTTATTTATTTATTTATTTATTTATTTATTTATTTATTTATTTATTTATTTTATTTTTCCAGCTCCCATTTTTTTTTTCAAAAAAAAAAGTTCATATTTGGGTTTTGGTCATACAGTGTTCCAGCACCCATCCCTCCACCAGTGCCCATCTCCCACCACCAACTACCCGGTTCCCTCCCCCTCCCCAGCCCTCCTCCATGGCAGGTTCTTTATTTCTTTCCCTTTCTCTCTCTTTCTCTTTTCCTTCCCTTCCAGACTATGGATTACAGAACATAACATTAAAGGGTTGTCATGTGTATCTTTTTGCCTCTATTTAATGCTCAGTTCTAGGTTGGTATTAGTACCCTTGACAATTGTTAGCACGCTGTTCCATTTTCTGTCTTACCTAAATGATTCTACCTTTGACAAGACCTCCTGATAGTATGTTTCACTTGACCTTGGATATTGGTATCATAATATGTACATATATATTTATGTCATGCAAATTAATGCAGTCATCCTGTATCTGTCTCTCTCCTTCTGGCTAATTTCACTCAACATAATCTTCTCCATGTCCATCATTATAGGCAAATTTTATAACTTCATTTTTCCTAACAGCTGCATAGTATTCCATTGTGTAGATGTACTAAAGCTTCTTTATCCAGTCATCGATTCTCGGGCACTCTGGTTGTTTCCAGATTCTGGCTATTGTGAATAATGCTGCTATGAACATAAAAGTAGGGATGGTGTTTCCGCTGCGTATTTTTGGTTTCCCAGAGTAGATTCCCAGGAGTGGTATGGCTGGGTCAAATGGGAGTTCAGTTTCTAGTCTTTGGAGGAATGTCCATATTGTTTTCCAGAAAGGCTGTACCAGCCGGCATTCCCACCAACAATGGATGAGTGTCCCCTTTTCCCCACATCCACGCCAGCACTTGTTGTTCTTGCTCTTTTGAATATGTGCCAGTCTCTGTGGTGTAAAATGATATCTCATTGACATAAAATGGGGGTGTAGGAGGTCACATCTATGTCACATGGGCTCAGTCGTTGAATCCTTCTGCCTGGCGCAGGAAACCTTTCCCTGACACCTTTCCTGGGAATTGTACTTTCTCTCCCTCTGATCAGCTCTGGGTATTCTGACCATCCCGGAGTCTTACACTGGTTGTTTTCTGAGGGGTTGTTTCTTCCAGAATATTTTAGTTCTGACTGAGGTGTCTTAACTTGTGGAGCTGCAGGTGCTGATATCACACGGGGTGCCCCAAGCTCAGTTCCTACCTGTGGCTCCCAGTCCCTCCTTCCCCCCGTTCTGACATCACATGGGGTGCTCCAAGCTCAGTCCCTACCTGCGGCTCCCAGTCCCTCCTTCCCCCGTGCTGACATCGCGGGGTGCCTGAGCTTAGTCTCTAGGGCTCTCTCTCCTGTGTTTGTACACAAGGATCTTAAGGGGGCTGCAGTACCCTGCGGGCCTTCTTAGAGCCTTCACCACAGTCCTGACTGAGTGGGGTGCAGACGCCCCCCACACAGGAGCCGTGGGAGAGCAGCCATTCCTGGTGCAGGGTTTGCGCTCCCGAGGCTCTGGGCACGTGGAGCTGCGTCTACAGGGTTGTCTGTGTGTCTGGTGGCTTCAGGCCCGAGCTAAACCCTCCCCGCTGACTCCATAGCCAGGCTCTGGCTGCCTGTGCTGTTAGTGCTGCATCTCTGAAAACAAGGCGGCCAGATCAAGCAGCCGCGAGGAGCCTGTTTAACTCTGCGCGGAGATTCTCAGATTTTCCATTTGGCTTTTTGCATTAAGCCTTCACAGTAGAGCTTGGTGGTGGCAGAAGCCCGCGTTGTTTCCAGTGGAGTGGAAGGCACGGCATCCTGCCCGTTCAGTTGCTGGCATTTAGAAAGCAGAGAAGAATTTGGGTTTGGGAGCTCTGGCACCCCAGGACACTTCTCTCTGCCGGGGAGGGGTGGGGGTGTGTGTGTATGGGAGGGTGTAACCCCCACCCAAGTGTTCCAGCACAGAGAGCAGCCAGGTGGGTTCCCGCCTCCCCGCGCCCAGCTGAGTGTGTCTCCCCAGGTTCGAGGCTGTGCATCACGAGCTCAGCAAGGCCACGGCCCAGAACAAGGACATGCAGTGGGAGATGGAGCTGCTGCAGTCGGAGCTCACGGAGCTCAGGAGCACCCAGGTGAGGACGGCCAAGGAGTCAGAGAAGTACAAGGAGGAGGCGGGACGCCGCGTGTACAGCGAGTACAAGCTCATCATGAGCGAGCGGGACCAGGTCATCTCGGAGCTGGACAAGCTGCAGACGGAGGTGGAGCTGGCGAGTCCAAGCTGAAGAGCAGCACGTCGGAGAAGAAGGCGGCCAGCGAGGAGATGGAGGCGCTGCGGCAGGTGCGCCCCTGGGCTGGCCGTACAGGAGGCCCCTGGCCAAGCGTCTCTCGGTCTTGTGTTCGGAGTCAATGGAGGCAGTCGAGGGCTTCCTTCAGCTGGCTGGAGCCCTGAGACGGGCTTTCCCAGGACAGGACAGGGAGATAGTGGCCTGCCAGGCTCAGGAGTGCGTCCGCAGGGGCTGTCCCCAGGCTGCTCACATCCCGGGTCCTAATCTGGACACCTGACACTGTAGACGGAGGCAGAGGCCGTCCAGAGCTTCCAGTGCTGGGGGCTGGTCGGGGTGTGGATCCAGTGCTTCTCTGCAGGGCTTCCGTTCACGCTACCCCCAGAGTATGTCCTGTGAGCCCTGGGAAGCCCAGCTGAGACCCCCTCTCTTGTCTGGCCATCAGAGCTGTGTGTCCCTACTCCAGGAACGTCCCCCTGCTGATGAGACCCCCCCACCCAACCGGCCTGGCCATCGGAGCAGCCTGTCCCTACTCCTAGGAGTACTCTGCTTGGCCTCTGTGCTGAAGGGAGGGGCCGGAGTGGGCCTTGCGGCTTCCGAAGGTCAGCAGGTGCAGTTGAAACCCTCTGGGCCAAGCCCAGTCCAGTTGGAGGTCTGTGGGGCTCTTGGGCCTGTGCGTCTCCATGCACTCAGGCAGCCCATAAACCTGGAAGCAGGCCCAGCGCAGGGCAGGTGTGAGTGGACCTCCCCACGCCTGCCTTGTGTGCAGCTGCCTTAGCTGGGGCTGGGGACCAAGGCGAGAGCCTGCCCCATGGGGGTTGAGAGGATCCAGGGTTTTACCCTGAGCCCTCCAGCTGTGGGCAGTCCTCGTGACCACCATGTCCACTGGAATCTGTCTGCCATCAGATCCAGCAGACCCTGTGAAATGGCTTTCACTGTCTTCCCGTTCATCATCGATTTGCTTGAGCGGGCCCCAGTAACATCTCCATATGTCCTGTCTCATGCTAGTAGAGCCCAAGGGCATCTGCTTGCTCCAGGAACATAAAGAGCCACAATCCATTCTGGAATGAGGTCTATAATTGTTACTGGTATTTGGCATATCAAATACAACACGGGTAGCTTGCCAGGCTCTGCCGTGCAGGTAGCATACTCTTGTAGGCATCTCTAAGTCCAGCATTTAATGATGAACCGCATGGCCGCGCGAGCCGGACTGTGATAGGCTGGTCTGCTGGGTGGAGTTCTGACGAGAGAGAAAAAGTGAAATGGCTTTGGTAAGCAAAAAGCTCTGACTAATGGCAGTTTCCTATAGCGGGATCAGGAGGCCGAGTGCTGAACGGTGAAAGCAAATGTCTGCGAGGCTGAGTGACGGCTTCCTGAAGAGGCTGCGGCCGTGATTCTCAGCCCTTCCGCTGTGGCTTCCTCTGTCCTCCCAGAGGGCCCCTAGTCTCATGCCATGGTCCCCATGCACGTGCTGTCCCCTGGCGGCCCTCTCGGAATATTCCGGGGCCACTGATGGTGACTGTCCTGGGAAAGTCCTCAGCTCGTTCTCACTCTGTGCTGGGAGATTTGGTTCCTGAGTGAGGGGCCAGCACCAGCTCAGGAGGACAGGACGAAGAGGAGGGGGCATGGGTATGAGCCACTCACTGGGGCGGGTATTTGAAGCCCCAGCAGCCCCCACTCCTCGCTCAGCACCCCGGGTCCGCTGTGCGGGGCACAGGCTTGTGAGAGGCAGCAGCCTGGGGGCTGAGCTCACCACAGAGGCCACGTGTCACGTGGTTACCCCGGACATCAGAGCCGCGCAGAGAGGGCCTGGCTTTGCAGGGGGCACAGGCGGGGTCAGTCTGTCCTGTTCCTTGGCAGTGCCCAGGCATTGGGGTGGGCAGTGGCCTCTCGCTTTCTTCCCTTCTTGTTGCCTCCCTTTTGCTCGTCACCCCCTGACCCGAGATTGCCAATGGAGAGCAGCAGGGGTGGACCAAGGGGCCTCCGGAGTTGCCTTTGCCTTGCTGTGGACAACCAGGGTACAAGCCGTCTCTACTCCTCACTGTGGCATGGATATGTTTGAGGGCTGCCAACGCCCACCTGTGATGCGGTGGAGGAACTGCCCATGTTGGATGGGGCGGGGGTGCTTGGGGGTCCTCAGACCAGGAGCTGGGGTAGAAGCCACTTGCCTCCGTTCCTCTCCGACCTCCCCTGCTCTACAGGATGCAGGCCACCAGGGATCTCCCATCCCTCCCCGTTATACCCAGTGGTGCTCAGCATTTGCTCCTGGCTCTGCACTCAGGGCTTGGGGAACCCTCTGGGGTGCTGGGGATGGGCTACATGTGAGGCAGGTGCCTTCCCCTGGGCCTGTGTCCGGCCCCAGGGCTTTCTGCCCTCTGCTGCTGGGCTCAGTGCTTTTGGCTGGAGTTGGCGTGTAGATGTTTAGTTCCCGCTTTTGAGGCGCTCATGGTGTCACCAGTAAGCAGGGAGCCTCCCTTTGTAGACAAGATGGGTGGGCGAGAAGGCACCCCCTTTGCAGTGTGTGGGCCTCAGCACCTCTCCAGGGCTGCCCGGTCCACTCGCAGTGGGTGAGATGTAGACAGGCGGGAACAGGGAGCAGCCCCTGCGGGCGCTTTCCCAGCACTGTGCGGCTCGGAGATTTGGGTGCACCCTTACCCCCAGCACTGGGGCTCCCGTCTGCGGACTCCGGGAGCTGCAGGCTCAGCAGGGGGCTGGCACGCACGTGGCTGGACTCCCAACCTCTGTCCTGGTCAGAGGGTCCTTCGTGGGCCATGAGGCCCTGTGACCACCCCTGAGCCTGCCCCTCCCTCCAGATCAAGGACACGGTGACCATGGATGCTGGGAGGGCCACCAAGGAGGCGGAGACCCTTCGGAAGCAGTGCAGGGCCCTGTGCCAGGAGCTGAAGGAGGCCCTGCAGGAGGCTGGCGTGGCCAAGTGCCGGCGTGACTGGGCCTTCCAGGAGCGGGACAAGATCGTGGCCGAGCGGGACAGCATCCGGTATGGGGCTGTGACCAGCCGCTGTGTGGGGGTTGGTTTGTCCCATGTCGCCTCCGGCGGGGCCAGCTGTTGGTTGCTCCTCTGGTCCCACCGCAGTGCAGCCCCAGGCCCTTGTTCCCTGTGTAGGACACAGGGCACGGTCACCCCATGCCCCTCATTCTGTGGGGCTGATGTGCCCGTGGGAGGCCGCGGGAGGCAGAATCCTGTGAAGGAGGGAGGCGCCATCTGGACGGGGGCTCCCTGGGAGCCTGTGGGTGCGTCTGGGAGCTATAGGACCCGTGTCTTCTAACCCCTGCCTCTGTCCCCATCTTTCTTCCCCCGTTAGTGCCCCTCTTCCCTGAGAGGTGTGGCCTGGGCAGTCGCCCCCTGTACCGCGGCGGTGGGGGCGGGGAAAGCAGGCTGCGGGTGGTGGTGGTGCGGGACCAGGGGCCCGTGGTGGTCGCGGAGCCTCCCGTGGGGCCCTGACCCTGCTGCCCACCCCAGGACCCTCTGTGACAACCTGCGGCGGGAGGCGCGACCGGGCGGTGAGTGAGCTGGCCGAGGCGCTGCGCAGCCTGGACGACACGCGGAAGCAGAAGAATGACGTGAGCCGGGAGCTGAAGGAGCTCAAGTGCGCGGCGCGCGTGCGTGCGTGCGTGCGTGTGTGTGTGTGTGTGTGTGTGTGTGTGTGTGTGTGTGTGTCCCTCCACTGTCCCTCGTGGACTTGCCTGGGGCGGATCTGAGGGCTGGGCATCCCTTGTCATGGAAAGACAGAGACAGATTTCCAGAGAGGGGCTGGAGTGAAGGTACAGCGGGCAGGGCAAAGTACCGTGCACACACTTAGCTAGAAGTGGGTTCCGTCCCTGCATCCTGTATGGTGCCTGAGCACAGAGCCAGGAGTAAGCCCTGACCACCGTTAGGCCCCTCCCCTCTACCCCCTCTTCCCCAGGAAATAAAAAGACACCAGAGTATGGTATGGCAGAGGCTTGGTGACCCAGCCCTGTGGCAGGAGGGCCCCGTCGCCATAGCCCTGCGCAGCGACCGAGGCACTTGGCTCAGTGGCTCAGCGAGGGGAGAATAAAGAGCTAAAATGCAGAGATGCTGACAGCACTGCTCCTGTGTGCGCTCCAGAGGGCTGGTGCCTGTGAGGGAGTGTGAGAGACAAGAGTGTGACTGAGTGTGAGTCAGTGTAGTGACTATGTGTGAGGGTGACTGAGAGTGTGTGGCGTGTGTGACTGTGACTGTGTGACTGAGCAACTGACTGAGTGTGTGTGAGGGTGAGGGTTACTGAGCGGGTGTGACTGAGTATGAGGTGACTGTGTGAGTATGTGTGTGTGGGTGACCGCGTGGCTGTGAGGGTGACAGACTGCGCGTGTAAGGGTGGGCTGGGCCCTTCCCTGTCCTCTCCTTGCACTGCCCCTTCCCTCCATCCCCACCACACAGCCCCAGCTGTTTGGTAAGTTCTCACCTGGGAGCTTGTGCACTGGAGGTTTCCTCAGGAAGGTGGGATTCCATCTGGGGTCCTGTGGACATGAGGGTCAGGCTGAGTGAGTGGAGCTGAGCTGGGCAGTGAGGGTAGACACAGGGGAGGCTGGGGCTGTGTGCGGGGCAGTGGTTCTGCCCAGCATGGCCAGTCCCATGAGGCTCCCGCTCAGTCAGGCAAGGAGGGGAGGGCAGCTCCTGAGCCTTCATGAGGGGCCAACTCCATGGACGTGGGCCTGTCCCAGGGAGCAGATGGAGTCCCAACTGGAGAAGGAGGCGCGGTTCCGGCAGCTGCTGGCCCACAGCTCTCACGACTTCGGCCATCGACACCGACTCCATGGAGTGGGAGACGGAGGTGGTGGAGCTTGAGCGGGACGCCGGTGAGCTCGCTGTGGCCCTGCCCTGCCCCTCCCTCCCCTCCTCGGCTGCTGGTGGCAGGCTGGCTCTCTCGTGCTCCTTACCCGCTCTCTCCTGTGCCAGGGTTGGCGGGAAAGGGGTTGACGGTTGAGCAGAGCACTGTGGGGCTGGTGCTGGCAGACTCCTTGCCGCTGCCCAGGGCTGCGTCCAGAGGGACAGGTGCCCCTAAGACAGGTGCCCCTGTGTGCCCGAGGGGCGGCTCCCACCTTGGGGTGACTGGTTTGGGCACATGGGGGAGCCCAGTGCCCCTCACTGCCTGGTGAAGTGAACGCCTTCCCCACCGCTCTGACAGGAGGACGTGGACCCGGAGACCCTGGGATTTGATATGGCCAAGGCGTGAATGAGCCGTGTCTGCCAGGGGATTGCGGGATATTTGTCACCAAGGTGGACAAAGGCAGCATCGCCGATGGCCGCTACGGTAAGTGCCCTGTGGACGCCAAGAGCCAGACGGTGGTGCTCAGTCAAGCAGAGCCCTGCTGTCTGGGACTCCAGCGCAGCCACACCGATCTGTGACTCCCCTAGCCTGAGTCTTCACTTGCCCCCCATACTGCTCTGTGCCAAGGAGGAAATGGCTGGGCCACGGGGAAACCATTGCGCCTCTCTCCAGGGTAAACGACTGGCTGCTGAGAATCAACGATGTGGACCTCGTCAACAAGGACAGGAAGCAGGCGCTCAGGGCCCTGCTACACAGCGGGGGCGCTATCAACATGGTGGTGCGGAGACGCAAGTCCCTGGGCGGGAAGGCCGTCACGCCGCTGCACATCAGCCTGGGGGGACAGAAGGGTATGAGCCGGCAGAGCCCCCTTTCTGTGGGGGGCTGTGGGAACCAAGTTTCCAGGAGCCAGGGGCTGACAGGGCCGCACGGGTCTGACACAGCCTATGGGCAGGTGCCTGGGTGGGGTGATATGGGCAGGTTGTTGCTAGCATCTCCCTTTCACAAAGCTCAGCTCACAGAGTCCATGCGGGACCCTGGGGAGGGCCGGGAGCCCAGGCAGGATCACTGCCACGCTGCTTGCTCTTGGTCCACAGATAGTGGCATCAGCCTGGAGAATGGAGTGTATGCAGCTGCCGTGGTGCCCGGAAGCCCGGCTGCCAAGGAGGGCTCCCTCGCCGTGGGGACAGGATTGTGGCGGTGAGTGTCAGGCTGATTCCAGCCATGTGGGATGGTTCCTCGGAAGACGTACATAGTGGCTGCCTGTGGCCTGGTCTGGGCCGTGGCTCCAGCATTCAGGCATATGTTGTTTCTGCTCCTACCTATGGAGACTTTGTGGTTTTGCATTTTTTGGTTTTGGGCCCAACCCTGGCTAGACTCAGGGATCAGCCTGTTGGGGCCTGGGGACCCTACATCTTGCTGGGTCTTGAACCTGGGTTGGCCTCACTCAAACGCTGTACCCACTGTACTATCTCTTTGGTTCCAACAGGACCTTCATTGGACTCTTATTTCAGGGACTCGTTTTTGGCTTTTTTTGAGCCACTTCTGGGATCAAAAGTGAGCCACTTCCGCTTAGGGATTCCTTCTGGCACAGTTTGAGGACCACAAGGGGTGCTGGGGTCTAACGCATCTTGCCTTTGTGGAAGGCGAGAACCCTACCACTGTGCTATTGCTCTGGACTCTCTGTAAAGGATGTGGCTTTGGAGCTCTGACTCGTGGCCCGTCAGCACCCGTGTATGCACACCCCTGCACCTCTGACTCGTGGCCCGTCAGCACCCGTGCATACACACCCCTGCACCTCTGATTCGTGGCCCGTCAGCCCCTATGTACATACACTCTGCACCTGTCTCATGGCCCATCAGCACCCGTGGTACACACACCCCTGCACCTGTCTCATGGCTCGTCAGCACCTGTGTACATACACCCCCTGCCTCATGGCCGTCGCCCCCGTACACACCCCTGCACCTGTCTCATGGCTCGTCAGCACCCTGTATACACACCCCTGCACCTCTGACATGTGGCCCATTAGTACCTGTGTACACACATTCCTGCACCTCTGACATGTGGCCTGTTAGCACACAGCCCTGCACCTCTGTGTCATGGCTCATCAGCACCTGTGTACACACACCCCTGCACCTCTGTCTCATGGCTTGTCAGCACCTGTGTACACACACTCCCTGCACCTCTGTCTCATGGCTTGTCAGCACCTGTGTACACACACTCCTGCACCTCTGACATGTGGCCGTCAGCACACAGCCCTGCACCTCTGTCCCATGGTTCTGTCACCCCTTAATACCCCGTTAGTTCTAAGTTCTGTTACCAATATCTCAGGCTTTGTTTCCATTGACCACTGTCTGTTTTCTTGCTTTGTTTCTCATATAAACGAGATATATTTTGTTTATTTTTGTTTTGGGGCCATTCCCAGCAGTACTTGGGGACTCTCATGGTGCCAGAGCAAGTGCTCCAACCCTTTTAGCTACTGCTGTAGCTACTACTTCTTCCTCTTCCTGTTCTTTCTCCCACTCTTCTTCCTTTTTTCCCTTTTTTCTTTTCTCATCTTCCTTCTTCCTTCTCCCCCTCCTTTCTCCCTTTTCCTCCCTCTTCCTGCCCCCTCTCCCATTTAAGCCATGACCCCGCATTACTTACCGTGGAGCAGCCAGGCTCGAATGCTCTCCCAGAAACTTGGCGCTCTGCCGCAGACACGGGAATGTGTCATCCTACCTCACTGCCGTCAGGGGCTTGACTGGGGAGGAACTTCCTTTCCTTCCCCAGCTGCGGATGCTGGACCTCAGAAAACCAGGCCCAGGGTCTGACACAGGCTTCCCGGGGACTCTTTGGCCCTAGATCAATGGCATCGCGCTGGACAACAAGTCTCTAAACGAGTGTGAATCTCTGCTGCGCAGCTGCCAGGACTCCCTGACGCTGTCCCTCCTGAAGGTTGGTCCCTGCCCCCGGGGGTGGCCCAGCCTCTGCTCTGGGGTGTTTGGGGACAGCGTAGTGTTGGACTGAGGCCAGGCATGCCGGACCCAACCAAACAGAAAGGCAGCCGAGATGGAGACAGTTGGATTACTTGAATATGGACTGGACGGACCTTTGGGAATCGCCCGTGTTCTTGGGTGTTAGGATTTCAGGAAGGAGACTGGCCTATTTGGGAGCCCTCCTGCTGAAGTTGTTAGAAGTGACATGAATTGTTTGTATATTCCTTTTTCTTTTCTTTTCTTTTTTGGTGGTGTTGGGGGATATTTGGATACCTGGCAGTGCTCAGGGGTTACTCTTGGCTCTGTGCTCAGGACTCACTCCTAGCAGGGCTTTGGAGACCGTATGGGATGTTGGGGGGTCAAACCCGGGTCAGCTTCATCAAGGCAAGTGCCCTCCTCTCCGTGCTATCTCTAGGTCCGCCTTGGTTGGAATTCTTGTATTTAATAATTTAAGAAATGCAGGACGTTGGGTGGGTACAGCAGGAGCTTAGAGAGCACTAGCCCTGTGAGTCCTTGTGGGTTGGTTACAGGAGTAGTTGGAGTGAGGGGCGTGCAGGCACGTGCAGGGGTGGCTGTGCTTGGGGCACGTGGGCTCTCCGGGCTGCCCGCCCTTTCGCCTCTCTTCCCTCCCGCCTCAGGTCTTCCCGCAGAGCACCTCGTGGAGTGGCCAGAACATCCTGGAAACCATCAAGGACTCTGAGAAGACGCTGAGCTTCCGGGTGGCCGGGCGGACGTGCAGTGCCAGCCCAGACGGGCGGACTGCAGCCCGGCAGCCCCACAGACAGAGCTCTTCCCTGGGGACAGGCTGGAGGAGAGAAAAGGAGCTGGGGCCACCTGGGGATGGTAGCACCCTCCTGCACAGGCCGTTCCCTGGGGCACCCTTCCCTGTCTCCCCGCCAGCCTGCCCCAGCGCCTCTGAGCGCAGCCTAGCCTCCTTCCGTTCCGACACCTCGGGGGACCGTGGCTATGGGCTGGCGGATGCGCGGAGCCGCCGGCCGCTGCTGCCCTTTTGAGGCAGATGGGGCCCTGTGGAGGGGCAGAGCCCCCTATGGACAAGGTGGAGCCTGAGAGTGCCAGTACCGGGGGTACCTGGCCCAAGGCCGTGCTCAGCTCAGCAGCGCGGCCCGAGAAACTGTCCGTGTACAAGAAGCCAAAGCAGAGGAAATCTATCTTTGACCCCAACACTTTCCAGCGCCCCAGACCCCGCCCCGGATTGACTACCTGCTCCCCGTGCCCGGACCCTGCCCGCTCCCCTCAGCCCTCACGGAGGTCGGGGCCCCTTACGCCCCCAAAGCCACCGCGGAGGAGTGACTCCATGAAGTTCCAGCAGCGGCTGGAGAGCTCTGAGTCGGAGGCCACGCTGGTGGGCAGCTCCCCATCCACCAGCCCGCCCGGTGCGCTGCCCCCTGACGCGGACCCTGGGGAGCCCATGCATGCCTCCCTCCTCGCAAGGCCAGGGGTCCGCATTGCCTCTAGCTACTACCCAGAGGGGGACGGCGAGTCCACCTACCTGCCAGCCAAGAAGTCTTGCGACGAGGACCTCACCTCCCAGAAGGGGGATGAGCCGGGCCAGAAGCGCCGCCCGCCCAAAGTCTGCACCCACTTCCGGCCCAGCTAGCGCCGGTGGTGATCTCTGCCCAGTTCCTGGAGGTAGAGCCTGGACTTAGTGGAGGGGGTTGGGGTCTGGTCTGGTCGGGGCCGAAATAGTGCCTGCAGATGACCTCGTGCTGGCCACCTCCCAGCTTACCTCCCTGATCTTTGCTCTTGGCCTTCGGACAGAGTGGTCAGCCAGGGGTACAAGGTGGACACAGCCCCCACAGAGGACGGAAAAATACAGTGTGGGGGGGTCTGTGAGTTCGGGGACGGCAGCAAGGGGAAGCGCTCACCCATCTGCTGATCTTTATTTTGGGCCGCACCTAGCAGTGCTCAGGGCTCCCACCTGGCTCTACGCTCTGTGCTTAGGGCTCGGTGAACCATATGCGATGCTGGGGATCGAACCTGAGTCGATCCTGGCCAAAGCAAGTGCCCTTTACTATAAAGCAAGAGGCTCTGCTGCCTCTCCAGTGCTGCTTTACCAGAGCCACAGTGCTCAGAACTTCCTCCTGGCAGAGTTCAGGGTCCTTATGGGATGATGGGGATCAAACCCAGGTCAGCCACATGCACGACACCCACTGTCCCTCTGGTCTCTTGCTGTGCTCCTTGCCAGGTAGGTTTTGCACCTATGCTAAAGGCCCCAGTGTCTGCGGAGCCCCTTGAAGTGTCAGGGCAGGTGGGGAGCACATGTAGCTCTGGGGAGGGCAGGGCCCAGGGCTCAGGGGCCAGGTCCTTTCCAGAAGGGAGAGGTAGCTTCCGGGACCCCTGTCTGGGCCATGTGCAGGGATAGGTGTGCACGGCATCTTAGAAGGGATAGGTATCTTATGGGGAAAAACACAAATCACCACTCTCAGGGTTGCTCCTAGAAATGACTCCAAAGACAGAAGGAAAGTACCTGCCACAGAGACAGGTGGGGTGGTATCGGGAGCCGTGGGGGTCCCCAACAATATCGAGGAATGAGTTCTCTTTTATCTCAAGGACCGGCGTCAGATGGACAAACTGTCTAGCTCAGTTCCAAAATTTTTTGCTAATTTCAATTATAGAACAAGTTCTGCTACTACAATCCAAGATAATGGGATTCCCCAGACCTCTAGCTCTTGGTGAGACCTCTGACCATGCACTCCAGCCCAGGTCTCCCACTAAAGTGGATGGATTGGGGCTGGAGCCATAGCCCAGCGGGTAGGGCGTTTGCCTTGCATGCGGCCAGCCTGTGCCGGTCCGGGTTTGATTCCCGGCATCCCATATGGTCCTCCAGCACCGCCAGGAGTAATTCCTGAGTGCAGAGCCAGGAGTAACCCCTGAGCGTCGCAAGGTGTGACCCCCAAAAAAAAAAAAAAAACAAAGTAGATGGATTTACCCCAAGTCAGTCCCCTTTATATACCCAAAAGCCATAATCCTTTCTTCAGGTGGATAGTGTCAACAAAAATCAACAAAACAAATCAGCTTTTAGGTGTAGAGGTAGGGTGGTACCACACTTGTTTCAGGTCTAAACAAAGATTATGCTAGGGCCTAGCCCCTTCCTCCAAGATTATTCTCTCTCTCTCTCTCTCTCTCTCTCTCTCTCTCTCTCTCTCTCTTTGTTTCAGGTCTAAACAAAATTCTGCTAGGGCCTAGCCCCTTCCAAATTTTCCTCTCTCTCTCTCTCAGGGTTTCTCTGTTCGCTCTGCACTCAGGAATTACTCCTGGCTGTGTTCAGGGAACCTTATGGGATGCAGGGATCAAACCCATGTTGGCCACTTGCAAAGCAAACGCCCTAAAGCTGTGGTATCACTCCAGCCCCTGAGGTTCTCTTTTGTCAAAGCATGAGAGGAGAGAGAGCGTGAGAGAGAGAGAGAGAGAGAGAGAGAGAGAGAGAGAGAGAGAGAGAGAGAGAGAGAGAGAGAGAGCGCTGGTATCAAGAAATACATCTTAATGGATGTATATTCATGGGGAGAATCACATTATAATTTCATGAATTTCATGCAATCTAGATGGTACCCACAAGGTCCTTCTATTTCTTTTCTGCACCAGGGTAATTCTGAGTGTTTCGTCCTCTGTTTATTGAGTCATGCTCACTTGCCTGAGGGCAAACTAGCAAGGCCCCTCCTTTGATCTTAAATGGCAGTCTCAACAGGTGGTCTCCTGGTAAATTCTAATTGTCCTGTGCTGGGATCAGTGGGTGTTAAAAGGAACTGTGCCCAATCTAGATAGCATTGAAATCATAGTAGAGATTATAATAACATTTTAGAAGTTATTAATTCAGAGTCAGAATGGCTCCTATCCTTTCATCAGTATTTACATAAGAGACCTCTTTAGCACGACCCCTGGCTTAAAGACATGTAAATAGCTTAAACTTTAAGTAGCTTAAGCAGCAAAGATCCCAACCTGGCTAGGCCCTGTCATCTAACTGTGCGTGACAGTGTGTGAGCAGTGGCCTGCCCGGGGCCCCAGAGGGCAGAGGTCATGGCTGTAGCCCTACTTCTTGCTTCCATACTGCAGGAGCAGAAGCGCAGCCCAGCCTGTGGGGATTGCTCCCCAGAACCCCAGGACTGGCCGCCCTACTCACCTGGACACTCCGGACGCCACAGCAACGCACCCCTCTACCCGCACAGGCCGTCCATGGGTGAGTGTGAGGGACCCGGAGGGTGGGTGAGCACAGGGCGATTCCAGGAGCAGCTGCCTGACCCAGGCCCAGAGGCCTCATGGGTGCTGCTGCTGCCCTGTCTGGGGTTCCTGCGCTCTCCCAGGCCTTCCAGAGCCTTCTCCCCGGGAGCAGGCCGGTAGCCACGGTCATTTTGGTCCTGCCAGGAGCAGGCAGAGCTCACTGACCCAGCTTGGTGTTTCCATGCTGGGGGCCTTGGGTTCCATCTCTGCGGTCACCCCTGATAGCACAGTGGCTGGAAGCCTGGTCAGAGTTCCATCCCTGGGGTCTGGGGGAGGAGCTGGCGTGGGTCCAGGATTGTGTGCGGGATCACCCTCACCCCGCCCGTTTCTAGGCACCATCCCTCGGAGTCTGACCCCAAGCGCTACCATGAGCTCCATCCTGAGGAACCCCGTCTACACTGTGCGCAGCCACAGGGGCGGGCCCCTGCGGCTCTCCGCCTGTGCCGAGGGAGGTCGGCCCCCCGGGTTTGCAGCCCAGGTATGTATGAGAGTCCACCCATGCCTCTGGGGCATGAAGAGACACCACCTGAGGACCGAGGCACAGGGCAGTGGACGAGCTGCAATGGGGAGGGTCAGAGGCTGAGACGAGGCCAGCTGCCAGTCCTCTGTGAGCAGGAGAGACTTGGCTCCTTACCGTGCCACAAAGGACCTGGCAGGGCACTGACCAGCCTGCTGCGGGGATCCTGAGTTGCAGCCGTGGGGAAAGACCCCGTCCAGGCTCCTCAGGCTGCTCCAGCCTCTGCCTGTCACCTGGAGTGGGAGAGGGTTCACCCTGGAGCCACGGAGGAGTCTAAGGAGTCTACTCCCCACTGAGATCCTCCCTCCTCCCTGAGAGAGCTATTCCCTCTTCTCTGTATGAACGGGTCCCGCCTTCCTGTGAGACTCTTCTCCTCCTCCCTATGAGAGTCTGTCACTCCTCCCTGTACAGCTCCTTCTTTTCTCCCTGTGAGAGTCCTCCCTCCACCCTCTCCTCCTTGTGAATTTTTCCCTCCTCCCTGTCTTTCCCTCCGTTCTGTATGAGTCCTCCCTCCTCCCTGAGAGTCCTCCCCTCCTTTCTGTATGAGTCCTCCCTCCTGTATGAGTCCTCCCCTCCTCCCTGAGAGTCCTCCCCTCCTCCCTGAGAGTTCTCCCCTCCTCCCTGAGAGTCCTCCCCTCCTCCCTGAGAGTTCTCCCCTCCTCCCTGAGAGTTCTCCCCTCCTCCCGAGAGTTCTCCCCTCCTCCCTGAGAGTTCCCCCTCCTTTCTGTATGAGTCCTCCCTTCCTCCCTGAAAGTCCTTCCCTCTCTCCCTGAGAGTTGTCCCTCCTTTCTGTATGAGTCCTCCCCTCCTCCCTGAAAGTCCTTCCCTCTTCCCTGAGAGTTGTCCCCTCCTCCCTGTATGAGTCCATCCCTCCTCTCTGAAGTCCTTCCCTCTTCCTGTATATTCCTTCCTTCCTTCCTTCCTTCCTTCCTTCCTTCCTTCCTTCCTTCCTTCCTTCCTTCCTTCCTTCCTCCCTCCTCCCCTCCCTCCCCTCCCTCCCTCCCTCCCTCCCCTCCCTCCCTCCCTCCCCCTCCTTCCTTCCTTCCTTGTATCCTACGTAGTGGGGGTTCTGGAAAACAATTCCCCATTGTGGTGTGTTCTTCCTCCCACTGAGCAAAGGTGGAGGCGGGTCTGTTGCTCAGTCCCTCCCACTGGCGTGCGACTTAGTGGACGCCATCTCTGTGCCATGGCTCTGGACTGTCCGCTCTCGTTGACCAGCTGTGAGTGGCTGAGGGACCTGCCCTGGCTCAGGGATGCCTCCTGTCCTGGGCAACCCGGAGCTCATTCCGCTTTGCTTCTTGCAGTGTCCAGCACCAGGGACGGCTGAGCCTGGACTTGAGCCGCAGGGCCTGTGGCGACTGCTCAGAGATGAGAACCTCCCACGGGTCCAACTTCGCTGCCTTCCAGCGCCCGCCTGGGTAACACGGCCTGACTCCTCCGCTTCCTTCCGCTCCCTGGCACCCGCCCCAGATGGGTCTCCCAGCCCTGCATGGACTCCCTGGTCATGCCTTTGGCTTCTGTGTCCTGTCTTCTGAGTGGCTTCCCAGGTGGTCACTCATCTGGGGCGTTTGTGCTACTCTGATTTACCAGGGATGGGGTTGGGCGGGGATTGAGTCTAGCAGGAACCTCATCCAGAGGTGTTTCGGGGTGTGGGGAGCCACACCCCTGCCCCTGGCCTGTGGCCCGTGCCTTGGAGACTGGGTCACTGCTTCTCTCTCTGCACCCTGAGAAGTGGCAGTGTGTCTTTCCAGAGACTGAGGCGATGGTGGGTGAAGGGGGCTGGGGTGGTGCCATATGGCCTCAAGCTTGTCCCTTTGGGAACTACAGGGTCTTCCCTGCAACCTGCAGTTCAAGACGGAGCGCATCAAGATCCCGTCCACGCCCGGTACCCCCGGTCTGTCATGGGCTCTGACCGAGGTGAGGCCCCTCTGCCGCTTCTGCCCTATGGGTGGTGTGACCCGACCCTGTTCCCAGGCTCCTCCTCGTCCCAGCTACCATGGTGGCCCTGCTGATGTGGGGGGGGGGGGGGGCGCGTGTCGCCCCGCCTCTCCCGGCAGGCTCCCTGTCACACTTCGGAATGCAGCACCCCGCCGCAGTCACCCCTGAGCATGGATGCCTTGTCCTCTTGTGCCCCGGCCCAGCCGTCGGCCTCCACAGTGCCCAGGGTTGCTGTCAGCCTTGGGGATCGGAGGAAGGACAGGTGAGCATGGAGGGAGCGGCCGGACTGGAGGCTCTCCTGGGGCCACGAGTACTGGCCAGTGTCCTTACTCGCAGCTCCTGTGGGCACTTGGCACTTAGATGGCAAAGGGGAGCAGGTGGGCCCGGCAGGGATTACAGTGCCATGGGGTGATGGAAGGGCCCTGGGCACTGCTTCCAGGTCTGTATGAAGCGTGGTCACGAGCCCCGTGACAGCGACGTTCTTGTCTCCCTGTACAGGCGAGTGAGAGAGGCCAGAATTGGAGCTGTGGTCCCGTGGCCAGTGACCCACTCACCTTAGACTCTTACCTTTGCTTTTCAACCCTGAATTGCCCAGAGGTGCTCAGGGCTTACTCCTGGCTCTGCACTCAGGGATCACTCCTGGAGGAGCTTGGGGAAGCCGGTGGGGTGTCGGGGATCGAACCTGGGTCAACTGTATATAAGGCAAGCCCCGACCCCCATTATTGTCTCACCAGCCCTCACCCTGTTCTGTCCACTCCCCTTGGAGACGTTTTCCTGTGAAAGGACGGGTACACAGATGAGCTGTGTGTCGTGGATCTGTGGCTTTTCTGCATACCTGCTCCCTGTGGCCCGTCTCTGCAGACGTTCTGTTCGGGTTCAGGCCAAAGGGCCAGTCCCCACCACCTCATGTTCTGTGCTCACCTCATCTGCGTCTGTTGCTCTTCCAGGGTGTAGATCAAACTTCCAGTCAGAGATTTATGTCTGGCTCAGAGCTCTGTGGGGGACTGAATTAAGACTTGACTTGGCCATTGTGTATTATTTAATGAGTTACAATTCTATTCCTGACAGGGTTTCACACTTACAAGAACCCATTTCCACATCTCCACTGGAGCAGGCATCCATTTCCTCCCAGAACTCTCCCAGGGCTCCTCCCTCTTACCTTTATTTGGGTCTATAAAAGCTGACCTGTTGTAACCCACTCAAGTGAATGCCGGGGCCTTGGTAGCCTCAAGCCAGGAAGATCCCTTTGGGGGAGGCTCTACTTGGGAGAATCCCATCTGACTTGAGAATCTGAACTTTTTTTGGTTTGATTTTTTTTTGGCCATATCCAGCAGTGCTTAGGATTTAACTCTTGGCTCTGTCACTGAGCAGGAGTCACTTTTGGCGGCGAGGCTTGGGGGACCACATTTGGTGTTGGTGGCATGCAAGACAGACACCTCGTCCCTGTACTAACTCTTGGGCCCAATGCCTAGGTTATGATAGACATAGTTGTTTTCCTGGAATTCTTCTGTTTCTGTTACTGCAAAGCAGCCATATCGGGCCGAGAAAATATTTGTGCATATTTTTAAAAGTTCAGATCATTTGAGAGAGAAAAAAATGTAAGAATCATCTCAGATCCTTGTCCTTCAGGCACTGCTTTTCCATGTTTATTTATTTTTTTTTGGCAAGGGGTTCTTGGGGGAGATTTGTTGGGCACAGGTACACTCAGCGTTTGTAGGGAGATCCTCGCAGGGGAGGGCTACACAGTGGGGGATCACAGTCTCTGCAGTGGGGGCTGCTTCTCTGACCACCTTAGGGCCTGTTGTATGTTGTCTCTCTGCCTGTGTCCTGGCAGTACCATTCTTCTTTGGCTTCACTATGTTGGTCCAGTGGCTGCTGCAGTGACTGCTCTGTGAGTGGGCGAGAATACCATTTTGGAGATGGAGAGAGGGCAGGTGTATATGAGGAGCAGGAACAGGGTGTGTGTGAGGAGGGAGGACAGGCGTGTGTGGAGTGAGGACAGGGCGTGTGTGGAGTGAGGGACAGGGCCTGTGTGTGGAGTGAGGACAGGGCGTGTGTGAGGAGTCAGGACAGGGCGTGTGTGAGGGAGGCAGGACAGGGCGTGTGTGAGGAGTGAGGACAGGGTGTGTGAGGAGTGGAGGACAGTGTGTGAGGAGTGAGGGACAGGGCGTGTGTGGGAGTGAGGACAGGGCGTGTGTGGAGGAGGAGGACGTGTGTGAGGAGAGAGGCAGGGGTGGAGGAGGAGGCCAGGGTTGTGGGGAGGACGGTGTGTGAGGAGAGAGGACAGGTGTGTGAGGAGAGAGGACAGGGTGTGTGAGGAGAGAGGACAGTGTGTGAGGAGAGAGGACAGTGTGTGTGAGGAGAGAGGACAGGTGTGTGTGAGGAGAGAGGGACAGGGTGTGTGAGGAGTGAGGCCAGGGTGTGTGTGAGGAGTGAGGACAGGGGTGTGTGAGGAGTGAGGACAGGGTGTGTGAGGAGTGAGGACAGGGCGTGTGTGAGGAGTGAGGACAGGGCGTGTGTGAGGAGTGAGGACAGGGTGTGTGAGGAGTGAGGACAGTGTGTGGGGAGTGAGGACAGGGCGTGTGTGAGGAGTGAGGACAGGGTGTGTGTGAGGAGTGAGGACAGGGTGTGTGAGGAGTGAGGACAGGTGTGTGAGGAGTGAGGACAGGGTGTGTGTGAGGAGGAGGAGCCGGTGGTGTGAGGAGTGAGGACAGGGTGTGTGTGTGAGGAGTGAGGACAGGGATGTGTGAGGAGCGAGGGCAGGGTTGTGTGAGGAGTGACAGGGTTTGAGACACCCCCTCGCACTCCTGCTTGGTCTATGACTGATGGCATGTCGGTCCACGGGCATTTCCCCTAGTGTTTCTGTGGGCCCCTTCAACCTCTGGCTCTCTCTAGGCCCTACATGGAAGAGCCTCGCCATGTCAAGCTGCAGAAGGGTGCGGAGCCTCTGGGTATCTCCATTGTGAGTGGGGAGAAGGGGCGGCGTCTATGTGTCCAAGGTGACGGGGGCAGCATCGCCCACCAGGCCGGCCTGGAATACGGGGACCAGCTGCTGGAGGTAAGAGGCGCCCCTACCCCACCTCCTGTCACTTCTCCACCAACAGCCCCTCCTCATCCTGTGCACGGAACCCCACTGCCTGACATCCCCAGTGGCTCATGACCTCCCACATCCCGCCATCCCTCTGGTCCGGCACCCACTCTGGCCTGGCATCCCCTACGGCCCAGTGCCCCACAGCCCTCTCATGGCTAGGTGCCCTGCCTCCCCACCCTCCCCCATGGCCCGGCGCCTTGGCCCCTCGCCCCACCATGGCTGAGCCCCGCAAGAACCCTGACCCCAGGTCACGTGTGCCCCCAGTTCAATGGCATCAACTTGCGGAGCGCCACGGAGCAGCAGGCGCGGCTCATCATTGGGCAACAGTGCGACACTGTCACCATCCTGGCCCAGTACAACCCGCACATGCACCAGCTTGGCGGCGGCCACTCGCTCCAGGTGCTGACGGCCAGGCCGAGCAGGGTGCCTGCTGGGAAGGTGGGGCGAGCCGGGGTCTGGGGAAGGAAGTGCAAGGACGGGCGTGGGAGGGACAGGGTGGCCTGCATGACTGCGTCCCCGTCCTCAGCGATGTGGTCGGGCCGGCTCCATGCCCCGTTGGCGCCACTGTCCCTCTCCTGCTAAGGGCGCTGCACTTGCTCACTGGGAAGGCACGTCTGTGGCTGCCCCTTAGGGACGGGACGAGTCGTACATGGCTGTGGGGTGGCAGGGGAGTGTGGAGAGCAGACAGGAAAGGGATAGGGGGTCTTAAGGCGTCTTCTCTGCTCCGGGTTACGCCTTCATGGACGGAGGCGCCCTGCTCTCCAGCTCCTTCCTGCCATGGGGCTTTGAGAGCGGGTCCCCGTGCCCAGCCTAGGGGGCTGCTGAGACTGTTCCCCCATCTGTCCTCAGCTCCCACCTGGACCCTGCAGGCACCCACGCTAGTCTACAGGGCAGCGGCACTACCGCCCCGGACCATCCATCCATCATCGACCCCTGATGGAGCAAGATGAGGGCCCGGGCACCCCCCCAACCAAGCAGGGCACCCCCCAACTCCAGGTGAGAGTGCCTGGCCTTGCCGAGAGAGCCAGCAGGTGCCAGTTAACTCCGGGCCTTCCGCCCCGCTGGGAACGCCCTGGGCTGCAGCCACAGCCCTGCTGGGGTGGGGGTTCAGGAGGGGCACCTCATCTCTCTCCTCCCGCCTCCCCCTCTCTCTTTTTCTCATTGACTCATACTTAGCTCTGGCTCTCCAACACTTTCTCCTCTCTTCCCCTTTTCTCTTTCCTGTGTCTTTAGAGTTGCCCTGTCCATACCCTGCCTGGGCCTGCCACCCACAGAGATCTGGGTTTTGGGGGCTTCAGGCCTGTGCATTCCTGCTGAATGTCAGGGAGCCTGGAGTGGGGGCGCGGCATGGTCAGCTTCTGTGGATCAAAGGACCAGGTGGCCAAGCACAGGCTGCATAGGGAAGGTTCCAAGCTTGAGTCCCGGCATTGCACAATTTGCTCAGCACCATGGAGAGTGACCCGGCACTGATACAGGAGTTAGCAGCCCCCAGCACTGCTGGGTATGGCTCCAAAATGAACCACCAACCCACAGCTGAGCAGCCAAGGATGAGCAGCATGAGCTTAGGAAGGGGTGTCAGGGACGCTGGGAAGTGTGGACAGCACGGAGCAGACAGGCAGGGCTGGGGACGAGTTCCCCCAGTGTTCCAGCACTGTTGGGGGAGCTGCAGTGGCCCTGGGAATGCAGGGAATGGCCCAGGCCGTCCCACGCCCCACCCACAAACACTAGCGGTCACCAGTGCGTGTCAACCCACAGCTTTTAGCAACAAGACGGCCACCGGCCCTGCACTCTGGCTGTGCTCTTCTCCCGAACACTGGGGCTCTGACCGGTCTCCATACCTGAGCCCCATTTTTTTCATTTGGTTGTGAGCTAGATGGGCCACTCGTTGGGGTCTGATGCCCAGCCTCTGGAGTTTAGAAGCTGCTTGGTAGACACTGCCTGGATAGTGGTGCTGGCTTTGCCTTCTTGTGGGCTGGGGTGAGGCAGCCTAGCAGGGACCGTGCATCTCACTGGTTCCTGTGGCTGGCTGGGCTGGTCCTGTCTCTACTTTCCCAGTGGCCTCCTCAGCTGAGTTCACAGGGCCAGATCTGGGGCCTCCTCTGGCCTCTCCGGTCCCCAGCTCCATGTGTGGCCTCCGCAGCTCACAGACTTTGGTGACCTCTACCACTGTCCTCTTCCTGCTATTGCTCCCTCCCAGTGCTCAGTGAGGGCCTTTATTTCCTTCCTGAAAGGACACTGGGAGATGCCACCAAGAAGCCTGCCGAGCCCCGGGTTGTGTTCATCAAGAAGGCCCAGCCGGAGCTTGGTGTGCGCCTGTGTGGGGGGCAACCTGAATGGTGTGTTCGTGGCCGACGTGGAAGATGACAGCCCTGCCAGGGCCCGATGGCCTCGTGCACGGGAGACCTCATTCTGGAGGTGAGCTGGGGACCCCACTCCCTGGGCTTTTTGGAGTTTGGATGCTGCCAAGACACTCCGATGGGACTGGGAAGCATCGGGCCCTGGCTGGCCCAAGGGCAGGTACCTCTGCTGGTGATGGGAATGAGAGAGACAGAGGAGAGAGGGAGAGGGAGAAGGGAGAGAGAGAGGAGAGAGGGAGGGAGAGAGACAGACAGACAAGAGAGAAGGGAGAAAGAGGAGAGGAGAGGGAGGAGAGTGGAACGGGAGAGAGGGAGAGATGAGAGGGGACAGAGGGGAGAGAGGTGAAAATGAGTGAGCACATACCTGTGGGTCCCCAGTGGGTTTTCCCTGAGGTGGGGCAGGCAGGCCAGGCTGCAGGGGTCTCTCCTCATGCGGCTGAGGACCACCCCCCACATTCCCACCACGCCCCTCTGGCTGCCCAAATGCTCCCTAGCTTCTGCCCATCTCATACCCATCCCCTGCCCCTGGGCAGTACTGTGGCCTGGACGTGCGCGACAAGACGGTGGAGGATGTCTATGTGGAGATGCTGAAGCCCAAGGATGGTGTCCGCCTGAAGGTGCAGCATCGCCCCGAGGACTTCGCCAAGGCCAAGGGGCTGCCTGGCGATGGCTTCTACATCAGGTACCAGAGGCGGGTGTCTGGGGACTGCCTGGTGGCGGCTCCTAAATCAGGTGCCAGAGGTGGAGACCATATCTGGGGGGCTGCTCTTCCTGTTCTATCCTGTCTGCCTATGTGGTTGGTGCCGGGGCATCATTCTTTAACCCAAACCACACGCTCGAGACTTAGAAAATCCCCGAGGGCCTGTTGGCCCAACAGTGCTTCCCTCGTTAGGGTTTGGGGCCTTGGGAGGGGATTTTGGGGTTGGTCTTTAACATTTTTAGATGTATTTATTTTCATCGTCATGGAGTGCTGCCTGCTGGTTTCGTGCACACGTCATTCCAATGCAGCTCCCACCACCAGAGTAGCCGCTTCTCTCCATCAAGGTTCCAGAGAGCCATCCTGTCCCCCTTCAGAGAGCCATCCTGTCCCCCTCCATCCCTCTCCGTCCCCAAGCTCAGTTCTGGGACCCAGCTTTCCCGTTCTATTGCCTGCGGCCCTTTGTTCCTCCCTTCCTGTGGCTTGCACGGCGTGGCGAGATGGTTCCGTGACCACACTCAGCCTCATGCCTCTAACCCGTGTATGCCACTGCTGATCACGTGCCTGTCCTCTCTTTCAGCACCGTAGTCTCCCACTGTGTATGGCTACTTTCACTGGTCACTCTGGCTCACAGTGTAAACGGTCGGGTTCTGTGCACAAACTGTTCCATGGAGTGTCCAGGTCCCTCCACCACTGTCCCAGTGTCCTTCCCACACACCACCTCCCACCTGGAGGCCAGTTCTCAGCTTCTGTTGCCTCGGGCATTTGTTGTTCCCTGAGCCCACACATGAGAGAGATCATTTTGTGTCGCTCCCTTCCTCTGATTCTCCCTCACCCCGCATGACACTCTCTGGGTCCATCCACATAGCAGCGAATTGCCTGACTCCATCTTTTCTCAGGGCTGGGAAATATTCTGTCATAGGCCACAGCTTCTTGGTCCATTCATCTGTAGTTGGGCTTTTGGGGACCTGAGGAGTTTTAAGGTCATAAAATCCCTTGTCTTGGCATCATGCCCCTCTCCTCTCCTGCCACCAACCCAGGTCCACAGCCCTAGAAGCAAGCCTGTGCCCTGGCTACTGCAGGAAATGGGGGCCAGGAGGACCTGAGTCTGTTCGTAGGAAGGGCTCATGGTTGCCTCCACATTCCCTAAGATGGTCTCAAGGGGAAGTTTTTTCTTTTTTTATTTTGGGTCACACCTGGTGATGCTCAAGGGTAACTCCTGGCTCTGCACTCAGGAATTACTCCTGGCAATGTTCAGGGAAGCATATGGGATGCCGGGATCAAACCCGGTGGGCTGTGTGCAAGGCAAATGCCCTCCCTCTGTACTATTGCTCCCCATCCCCGAGGGAATTAAAGGCATTGATCAACTGCATGCCGTGGGGACTGCTCTCTAGGGGACATCCTTAATTGGGGGTTGGGGGGTCCCTGTTCTCAGTGTTTCCAGTCCATAGGTGCCCTTGGCATTGACTCAGGAAAAGGAGGCTGTAGCCTTTTGCTCCCCATGTGGGGGCAGTGAGGCAGCTTTGGCCTCGCACCTGAAGCCCTTCCTTTGAGACCACCTGACTGGCAGCCTCCTGACCTGTCCCATGCTCTGCCCCTGGCCCAGGGGCCCTGTACGACCGGCTGGCAGACGTGGACCATGAGCTGAGCTTCAAGAAGGACGACATCCTGTACGTGGAAGACACGCTGCCACAGGGCACCTTCGGCTCCTGGACGGCCTGGCAGCTGGACGAGAATGCCCAGAAGATGCAGCGGGGCCAGATCCCCAGCAAATACGTGTACGTGGTCCTGCCTGGAGCCAGGGCTGTGGGGGTGGGGGTGGTCGCTGGACTGCTTCAGGTGTGCTAGGCTCGTTCTGCCCACGTGGCCTGTCTGGAAAGCCGTTGGCTGGATTTGTCCATCCGTGCTGTGAACAGAGGCGCCATTGCAACTTTGGGGACAGTCACTCGGGGCGGGTGGAGAGGGGTGACCTCTAGGCTCGCATTCTCGGCCCAGGCAGTTGGGCCCAGTGTGGGCAGTGGGTCGCGAATATTGGCAGTGTGTCTGCCACTGGCACCGTCACGTTTCAAGGATCTCCATCCCCAGGAGAATCTGTATCCCTCTAGCCAGGCCCCCTTTACCCCCCACTTCGGTGTTTTCTACCTCCCGGCCTCCGCCCACCATCCTAGGCAACCAGGAGTCCTACTTGCTATGTCTATAAATTTCCCTCTTTGGACTTGCCATACATGGCATTTTTCACTTAGTGTGACAGCCTCAGGCTGCTCGGTGCTGTGGGGGACCCCCATTGGGCTTCTTCCCTCACCGCGTAGCAGGATTCCTGCCCACTGCGCTGCCATGTGGAGGCTCTCAGCACTCTCACTTCATCACTCAGCTCACTCCAAGGCCCGGTCTGCTCTGAGCAGACCTGCAGGCTGGCCCCCAGAGGGGGCAGGGTCTCCAAGGTCCTCAGTGCTGGGGCAGGGGTAGCCATAGACCATTGAGGGGGCCCATTCTCCTGTCTGAGGAAGCGGGCAGGAGCTGGTCCCCACGGCACACTATAGCTCTGTTGTTCTCTATGACCCAGGATGGACCAAGAATTCTCCAGGAGGCTCAGCATGTCCGAAGTCAAAGACGACAGCAACGCCTCCAAAGCGCTGTCCGCCGCCCGCCGCAGGTCCTTCTTCACGCAGGAGCACAAGCACAAACGCAGTGGGTCCAAGGATGGGAAGGACCTCCTGGCCCTGGACACTTTTTCCAGTGACCCCATTCCACTTTTTGAAGGCAAGTGCTTGCCTTCCCCAGGGGTGCTCAGGGGCATGCTTCGCTCTGGCCCATGGATCCAACCTCCCGTGGCACGGCAGACACATGGACCCTCACCTGGCTTTGCTGTTGTTTGGGGGCCTCATCCAGCAGTGCTCAAGGGCTTATTCCTAGACATCACTCCTGAGGGAATTAGGGGCTATATGGGATGCCACGGATTAAACCTGTGTTGGCCATGTGCAAGGCAGGCGCTCTCCCCACCTTGTACTGTCACCTCGCCCCAGCTCGCTTTGCTTTCTTGGAAATGCTTGGATTGTAGTTTTTCCTCACCCTCTCTCTCAGGTGTCCCTGAATCTGTGCCCTGCACATTTGAGGGAACTTCGCTGAGGATCCCAGTGGCTTGTCACTCTCTTCCTTACAAGGTTGCCCAGCTCAGGGAACTTTTGCTGTTTCTCTCGTTTCAGTTTTGGGGGCACACCCAGCGCATGCTCAGGGGTTACTCTTGGCTCAGGGGTTACTCTGGCCCCACTCCAGGTGGGGCTTGGGGGATCCTATGGGATGGTGGGGATCGAACCCAGATCAGCCACGTGCAAGGCAAGCACCCTCCCCATTGTGCTATCACTCCAGCTCCACTTTTATTGTTTCTGGTCTGTCTTTTTTGCATTCTGGGTGTGGAGGCCTGGGTGACTTCCCGTGTCATTGATCCTCTTGTCACAGACTGGTCAGGGCTTCTCTGTGGGGTAGGTGGAAGGGGCTAGGAATGAGTTGGTCAGCTTGGAGAAGCCAGGCTCCGTGACATTGATTTGGGGCTTACTGTGGGAGGTCTGAGTATATGTCTGCCCTGAGAGGTGTGAGGCCACATGGCTGCATGGTTCAGGGGACCCTGAGGAACCACTCATCCTGGGCCAGAGAGGCAGTGTCTGGTCAGCGGCGTCCGGTCTGCCCTGTGGAAGATACAGACCTCTGAGCGTGGGCATTAACTTCTGGAATTGTTCCATGTTCCAGGTCATTCTGCCTGTTCTCTGCCTCTAGTAAGGTTCCTGCCTCAAAGTCAGCCTGACCTGGTCTGCAGCGTTCTCCCACACTTGCTTTCTTCTGGGCTGGGTGACTCACTTGGTGGTTTTTGCATTTTCAAGCTTCTGTGTAACTTCTGTGTGAGCTAAGCGACTTCTCAGCACCATGTGTGTGTCTTTAACTCACTTTTTTTAAAAGGTGAATTGATCACCTTTCCTTTTCCCAGAGTATGTGTGTGTCCAGAGGGTATGCACAGGTTAGCAGGAAAGTGTGGTGAGAGTGTCCACAATCTGGACGCGCTGCCACGCTTCATCGTACTCTCTTTTCACTCTTTCTGTTGTCCTTTCTCATGTTGTATTTAAGATGAGCATTAACTTATATAGAGAT
>JAJIBD010015618.1:0-24841 GCA_021461705.1 Cryptotis parvus | reverse complement strand
ATTAACTCATCCACAAGCTTCTGCTGCAGAGCAAGTGTGAATTACAAAGTTTAGCAAATATTTTTTGGCCCAAAAATGATGAAATAGAAACTCTGCTCTACTGCCGATGTAGATGTTGTCTACTTCAGCCCATATGGAAAAAATTATGGAGGGTTTTCCAAACACTTAGAACTGAGGTAACCCAGCATCCCACTTTTGGTTACCTACACCCAGAACATAAAAATACTCAAAATAACATATACATACATTACTCATGGCAGCCTTTAGCACAATTAGGAAGATAAGGAATCAACCTAGATGATTTAGATAAGTGAATCATAAAGATGTGCTATACTACACAATGGTATACTATACATTTTTAAGGAGCAATGAAATCACGCAATTCACTGCAATATGAGTGGAAGTGGAAGATAGTTAAATGAAGTAAGCCAGAATATGTAGGACAAACACAAGATGATCTCACTTGTATTTATTGTTATTTTGTGTGTTTGTGGTATATAGTATGTTTAGTGTATTTGTGGTATTTAGCATAATTGAACTAGGGAATGCAATGTTTTAAAGGGATGGGGAATGCTTAGATCACCAAAACACCAGAGTATATGGAGGAAAATGGAAAAAAAGAAAGAAAAAGGTGGAGAGAAAAGAAACCGACAGGGGCAAGGTACATGGGGCTGAGGTAAGGGGGTGAATTCAAGTACAAAGGATGAGTAGAGGAAGTAAACATCTAAATATCCAAACCACAGAGTCAACAACACTGAAATCATAAGACGCAAACTCTTAAATCGGACTTAATAAGATATTAGCTGCAGGTGGTGGGTGATGATAGAAAACATCTGGGAACATTATTGGGGATAAGCTGACACTAGTGGAGGGATTGGTTTTGGAACATTATATGTCTAAAACCCAACTATGAATAACTTTGTAAATTGTGGTACTTTAATATTTTTTAGAAAAAAACTGATTCAGCATCAGGTATAGTATGATCTAGGTAGTATTTATAAGAAATAATGCTAGAAGTCAGACCTGGGTTGAACAATAAAACTAGCCTCATTTTGGTTCCTTGTATAACCATAAGGAAATGTTACTGGCGCCGCTCGAGCAAATCGATGAATAACAGAATTCAAGTGATCAAGTGATGAAGTATAACCATAAATTAGGGGAAAGTCTAAACTAGATTCTCTTAAAAGGCGTGAATTATTCAATTCTTGCCTTGCCCATATTAGCATCCAAAACATGGAATCAAACCTGTGGTAGAAAACAGTGGGACTACCCCAAGCACAACAAATGTGAACATTCCTTTTGAAGTCTGTTACTCCCTTTCATAAATTATTTGGGGTAGAGTGTTAGAATATGACTCAGTACCAAATTCAAATCTTTTTCTCTCCTAGAATATACTTTCTTCCTTTTGCTTTCTTATGCCAAAAACCTTTCAAACTTTAGTATAAATCATCTTTCCCAATATGCAATTAACTTGACAAACCCACATGCCATAACAAATGTTTTTTTCTTTATACACCCATGTGTCTTTTATCCTAAGCAATTGTAGAAGTAAAATTACATTCTTTAATATTATTTTCAAAGTCAGCATTTCACTTCCCCGATTTTTTACCCCTAAGCTCTTGAACTTTTGGCTTTAAAATTCAGGAAGCATTTTTTAAAACTTTTATCTGCAAAAGAAATATAGTTTAGATATTTTTCTGAACAATATAAGTTTCTTCTTCTGTATTTGCCAACTTGTAGGTAAGTTCAGAACTCTGATACAGTGGTTAGAAGGATAGAACAGTGAGCAGCGAACTTGCTTTACATGTGGCAGAGCTGAGTTTCATCCCTGGCACCCCGTATGTTCCCTCAAGCCCGTTAGGAGTGATCCCTGAGCACAAAGCCAAAGCAAGCCCTAAGAACCACCAGGTGTAGCCCCAAAACAAAATAACTCTGATAAACCCTGATTCAATTACATTGCACATGGTCTCACAATACTATCATGATGTTTCCCACTAACACTAATGCTGAGGCCACTATAGTTCCTTAAAATTGAGGTCTTGCTTCATGAACAAGGTCAGGGTTCATGTTTCACAAGAATCTTATCTAAGTCTAGAAGTATCATTTCCTTCAGCTTTGTACTCTCTTTTTTTTTCTTGCCTTTTTTGGTTTTTGTTTTTGGGAATACACCTGGTAATGCTCAAGGATTACTACTGGCCCTGCACTCAAGAATACTTCTAGCAGTGCTCAGAAGACCACACAGAATTCTGTGTATCGAACCCTCGTTGGTTGTGTGCAAGGCAAGTGCTCTTCCCGCTGTATTATGACCCCTGTCCCACCTTCAACTTTTTTCTGTGACATAATATAAACATGCACTTGTCATGATTTTTACCCTAATATTGTTTTCTTAAATTGGTTTTCTCAAAATATTTATATTATTTTTGTGTCATGTATCTAGAACAACACATCCTCCTAAGTATAGTGGAGTAATCCAAACATGCTTTAAAATTGTTTCAAAATATCTCCTACCAGGTAACAGAACATGTTTACATAAAGTTATACTTTTAAGTTTTCTACATGTTTTTAAGTCTTCCCTCCCCAAGTGATTGTATTTTCCTCAGAGGCATTGTTTACATTGAACTGCCGCCATAACTAGGTCACCACCACTGAACTAACATAGTTGTGATAAAAATAAGTATCAAACAAGGCTTAGCTGAACTACAAAATGAAACAAGAAATCATTCCTTTGGTGGCCAGGATTCTTTCAGTTCCCAGTATATTATAATCTTGTATTGTTGAAAGCACTGCCAACTCTTAATGAGAGGTGGTCCCTCTGAACTCTGATCATCTCCTTATGGGTTCCAAACACCAACAATCTTATTGTTAGCAATTAACACTAATGGACACCATCCCAAAGAGCCCAGTGTCCTTGAATAACCACAATATCCACCTCACATCCTTGACTACAATATAACAAAATCTTTTATTTGCTTTTTCCTGCCATTATCTGTATCTCCTATTGCTTCCTGCATTTGATCTATTGGATTCCTTGGCATACTGCTTTAAAGCCTTATTTGGTTATTCCACAATTCCTTGATCCTTCTCAGGAGACATTTCCAGTTCTAATTTAAGAGCAATTTATATTCCAAAGAATAAATGAAGTATACTTATGCCTTTCAGAAATGTGATGACAATGGCTAAAATGAGACATGATTAAGCAAGAAAGATTCAAGTACATAATCCAAAGTTGAATTTTGAAGGAGGGTGGCATCTGTGGAGAATGTGTGAAAGGCATTACAAGGAAGAGGCATATTTTTTAGCTTTCATTTATAATACTAAAGTTAATGAGTATTTAGGTAGACTATTAGGTTAAACAAAGAATAGTTGCAACCTTTTAAACATTTTACAAAGATTATACTGTCGGGTATATTTATATTGGTATAATTATACATGGACGTTCTGACCATAAAAACATGAAAATAGAAAAGAGAAAGAGAGAGAACGGGAAAGAAATAAAGAACCTGCCATGGAGGGGGCTGGGGAAGAGGGGAGGGAACCGGGGACGTTGGTGGTGGGAGATGGGCACTGGTGGAGGGATGGGTGCTGGAACACTGTATGACCAAAACCCAAATATGAACTTTTTAATTGTATATCTTTTTATTTGTATATCTCACGGTGGTATAATAAAATACTTAAAAAAAGGGAAAAAACATGAAAATAAATGTAGTTTGTTTCACATATACTAGGTCCTAACAATCTACTATTGTATCTTATTAATAAAAGATTAGCTGTTTGTGGGACTGAAGCCATCTCCCCAAGTAATCATGCATTTCAATAGGCTGAAATTACGCATTTTACTGAGAGATGATAGGCATGTTAAATTGTGAGAGTATAAGAACCTTAGGAAAAGAGGAAAATAAAAACTATAAAAAATGGGTTACCCAAGCATCATTCTTCCAAACAATCCAAAGAACAGTACTTATACATATAAGGAGGAAACAGCAGAGTCAGTTTATCATGCTCTTTTTTTTTTTTTTTTTTTTTGCTTTTTTGGGTCACACCTGGCAATGCTCAGGGGGCTACTCCTGGCTCTGCACTCAGGAATCACTCCTGGCTGTGCTCGGGGGACCATATGGGATGCTGGGGATTGAACTTCGGGCCGGCATGGGCCGGCCGTGTGCAAGGCAAATGCCCTACCCACTGGACCATCACTCCAGCCCCTATCATGCTCTTTTTTAATGCAAAATAAAACTGTAATTATGGATTATTACACTCATAAAAGTTTTCAAATAATATGAAAACAATAGCATCTTTGCCTCTGAATTGAAAGTGTGTAGCAACACCTGGTGTAGCCTGCAGAGCAGTAGGTAAGCCCGTGGGCACCCTGAGGCCAGTGGAGCAGCCAAAACTGCCTTACTGAAGGCATCAACTAGTGATTATGACCTGATATCTGCTTCAAATGACTTGCTGGTAACAGAGTGAAAATCATGAGTGGATTTTACTTTACTTATCCATAAGAGACATCCTTGGAGACCTGCAAAAATAAGTGGCACTGAAGTCATATAATCATATGTGAAATGATAGTTATTTAGAAATAATGTTAATGAGATTAACATGAAATTACAGTAAGTCTGAACTGTGATATCTATGTAATGTAAAGAAAGAATGTTTCTATATGGTGCTAAGATGTACTTTGAGATTTTAAAAAAATCTCAAAAAAAGCATGCATAGCTAATAATCTACAGAGGGATCAATAAACATAAATTGCATTTCAACTTGTATTTCAAATTGTCAGAATTGTCTATGGCCATACCACCTTGAACTCGACTGATCTCGTCAAATTGTCAGAATTCTTGCCACAGGAAATTACAGTTTAAGATACTATCAGGAGGTCTTGTCAATGGTTGGAAACTACCACAAGTGTGTGGGAGTCAGTCAAAAGTTAGGTAAGACAGAGAAGGGACCAGTGTACTAATAATTGTTGAAAATGTGGGAGTCAGAAGTTAGGTAAGACAGAGAAGGGATCAGTGTACTAATAATTGTTGGAAATTCCTAACACCAGACTAGGACTGAGCATTAAATATAGTCAAAGGGATATACATGATAAACCCTAAATGTATATATTGCAAGCCATAAGATGCAAGAGAGAAGGGAGAGAGAGAAAGAGAAGAAGAAAGGAGACAGAGAGAGAGAGAGAGAGCAAGAAAGTGAGAGAGAGAGAGGCGAGTGAGAGAGAGAAGAGGCAAAGAGCATGCCATAGAGGCAGGCTGGGAGAGGTGAAAAGGAATCTGGGAATATTGGTGTTTGGAAATATTCACTGGTGAAAGGATGGGTGATGGAACAATGTATGACCAAAATTCAATCTGGAACATCTTTGTAATTATATATCTCACTGTAGTATAATAAAATTTTAAAAAATGTAAATAATAATAAAAATACACTATCTAGGTATAAAGAGGTTTATTAAGCTAAGAGACCCTCTATTATATCACCTTTGTCCTCATTGAATCCTTTTACCTTTATTGTTCCCCAGTCTTACAGATAAAATCCAATAGAGATCTCATTCCAAGAAGCTGAATCATAATTTAGCCTTTTTATTCTATCTTCATATATCACTTGATCACTTGAATCCCGTTATTCATTGATTTGCTCAAGCGGCGCCAATAACATTTCCATTGGACCCTATCACGTGCCAATGTAGCCCAATGGCATCTGGTTTATTCAGGAATATGAAGAGCCTCAAACCGTTCCTTCAGCCGGTGAGGAATGGATGAAAACTCAGGAATCCGATGCAGTTTTAAAAGGGCTTTACTATCACAGGTTCCAATTTACAATCCAAGACCAGGGAAAACCTCCGGACTTTGCATTCCCAGCTAGGCCCCAGCCAGATGCAAGCCAAGATGGCTGCCACCACATGTTGAGGCCCAACAGAGAATGGAGAGGACCGAGAAGCAAAACGCCAAGGGAAGCCGAAATGGCAAAAGGGGAAAAAAAGAGAGAGAGCTTCTTTCTTCTTGCAGTTTATAGCCAGAATTCCACCCAAACTCCCCAGCCCAGTCCATTCTGGGCTGGGCTATCTAGAAATGAAAACAGGAAAATACCTCTATAGAAATGTACAAGGACCCAGCCCCTAGAAGAGCTGGAAGGAGCTGCAAGCCAAAAGTAACTTCCCGTGGCAGGAAAGATCAAATGCCCCTCAGGTAATTTCTCCCAGCCCCTCACCCAATGTCTTTTATATGCTAATGTCTTGAGCCAAGATCTGCCTGGATAAACCTCCATTGGGTAGAGAAAGGGGGCTCTTAGAGGAGTCCTGCAAAAAAGCGTGAGACAGAGCGGCATCTTGTACTCCATACAAACCTCAATGAGCTTGGTTACTGTGTGGATATGGTCGATTGTGCTGAATCCTTTCCGGAAGCCAGATTGCTCGCATGGTTGTCCTTCATCTAGTCATCCATGACTTCTACTCAGATCTCTTTGATAGCCACATCCACCTGCCCACATACCAAATTCCACAGGATGGATATGTCATTCCCAACATTCTCCCTTCTGAAATCTGACATGCTATTTCGTCGGTAAAGAAGGGAACAGCACCAGGCCCAGACAAAGTCATACCCGAACACCTGAAGAATCTGCTGCCGGTACTCATCAATACACTAGCTCGGCTCTTCACACGCTACCTGTCCAAATGCAAGGTGCCCTCCCAATGGAAAACCAGCAGGACAGTTCTACTGTTCAAGAAGGGAGACATTCACAACATCAGCAACTATCGCCCCATCTGCCTGTTGTCTGTCATCTACAAGCTGTTTACACGAGTCATCCTGAACAGGATTGGTGAAACACTAGATGAAGGACAATCAGATCTCATATCCGTCATTTATACTTTCAGTCCTGTTGAAAATAAATGATAAATTAATTAGGAATAAATATAGATTTTTCTAAGAACTGCTAACAACCTGGTTATTAAAAATAATAAATTGTGTTGGGGCCAGAGAAATAGTCCAGCAGGTAGGGCATTTGCCTTGTATGCAGTTGAACTGGGTTCAATCCCTGGCATCTCTATAGTACCCTGAGCACCACAAGGAGTAATTCCTGAGTGCAGAGCCAAGAGCGAACCATGGGCATTGCTGGGTGTGACCCAAAAAAGCATAATAATAATAATAATAATAATAATAATAATAATAATAATAATAGTGCATCCTTTCATCTATAGCTTTATCATACATTTTTTATGAACTGAGAACAGATTTAATAACAAGAATAAAAGCTTAACTTTTAGTTCCATAAAGACAAAGTAGGGTTCTCAACCAAATTTCTGCTCTCAGCAATTTATACAGCTGCAAAATCTCTCAGAACTAATGCAGCTTTGCAGGCCTAAGTCTATACAAAGATAGAAGCTGAGTCCTATTCATATTATGTACTACATCATGTCTTCATCATATCAACATCACATTCTTCTCTGATCCCAAGACAGAGAACAAAACTGCATTCCTAGACCCTCTTTATGCTATGTAATATACTATGAATAGATAATAAGGAAAGTCACTTGTATCACTTGTATCACTTGTCTTCCGTTGTTCATCAATTTGCTCGAGCAGGCACCAGTAACATCTCCATTCATTCGGAATGAGGTCCATTATTGTTACTGTTTCTGGCATATCAAATACACCACGGTAGCTTGCCAGGATCTGCCATGGCTCTGAGTTCATTCCAGGGGCCTGTCTTTTCTCTATTTCAGACCATCAACCATCCAGGGCCCACGGGGCAGACCCCTGGGTGTGGACAAGCCTGTCTCCTGTCTTCCACATGCCTATGCATCTGTGCACCGCAGCCACACTTGCAACACCTCAAAGGGCAGTTTCCTCCCCTTGTTTTTATTTTTTATTTATTTGTTTGTTTTTTTTATTTATTTATTTATCTATTTATTTTGCTTTTTTGGGTCACACCCTGCAATGTTCAAGGGTTACTCCTGGCTCTTTGCTCAGGAATTACTCCTGGCTGTTATGTATATGGATACACATATAGTTTATCCTTATAAACTATATGTGGCACATTGTAAGGATTAGTAAGGGAAGTAGAATTGGAGGAATTAGGCAATTGAATTTCAGTGGTGTGAGTTAAAGGTGAACATTGAGGGGCTGGAGAGAAAGTATAGTAAGTACTTAAGGTTCTTGCCTTTTACAAGGCCCACCTAAGTAGGATTCCCAGCATCCTATAAAGTTCCCTGAGCACTGCTTCCTGACTGAAGAGCCAGGAGTAATTCAAGCATCACTGGATGTGGCCCCTTCCCGCCCCTGCCCTCCCCTTATTCCCCCTACCTCCCCAAAAAAAAAGATGAATGTTGATCTTTGATTGATGACAGATCAGTGATCAGGTAAGACCTGTCTAGAAAGTTACTTTTGTGTTAGCTTTTAAATGAGAGTATTGGGGGGGGCTGGAGTGATAGTCTAGCAGGTGCCTTGCATGTAGCTGAACTGGGTTCGATATTCAGCATCTCCATATGGTACCCCAAGCACCGCCAGGAGTAATTCCTGAGTGCAGAGTCAGGAGTAAACCCCTGAGAGTCACTGGGTGTGACCCAAAAGGCAAAAAAAAAAAAAAAATAAAAAAATAAATAAACAGAAGTATTGGCACTTTCAGATATATTTATTTATTTATTCATTTATTTATTTTAGATAATCTTACTGTATTTTATTTTTGTGTGTGTGTGTGTGTGTGGTGTGTACTTTATTCATGAAAGAGTTTTTTTGGAAGGGAGTTTGGGCCATATTCAACTGTGGATATGATCCAGGATCACTCCTGAAGGTGCTCTAAGAACCTTGTCAGGTGTCGGGGATCAAACTAGGGTCAGCCCCATTCAAGGGAGTCCTTACCCTTTATACTATCTCCCCAGCCTTTCAGATCTATTTAACGATGTATAATGATCCATTTATTGCTTCACTCTCTTGGTTCTCTGACTGCTGGAAGACAGGATTTTTTAAGAGGTCCTATTCAGCACTTACATTTCTGCATTGACTGATATGAAATATAAAAGCATCTTGCAATGCCTATATCGGTGTTTAACTGCTGAGAATGAATAAATTTTAAAGATGCTGGTGATGTCTACTTATTTAATATTTTTTCTGGTTTTGGTCACACCTAGTAATGCTCAGGGGTTATTCCTGGTTCTGCATTCAGGAATTACTCCTGGAAGTGCTCAGAGGACCATATGGGATGCCGGGAACCAACCTGAGTTGACTGCATGCAAGGCAAGCTTGCTGTCTGCTGTACTAGTGCTCTGGCCTGCTAGTGATATATTGGGGGTGGCTCTTCTTTTTTTTTTGGTCATATCCGGTAATACTCAGGGATGCGCCCTGGCTCTACACTCAGGAAAATAGTTCTGGCAGTGCTCAGGGGCCATATGGGATGCCAGGGATCGTACCCAGGTCTTGCAGGTCATATACACTACCCTCTGTATTCTCTCTCCGGACATTTTGATTGTCTTTAATTTACTGTAAAACTGTAAAATAGTACAGTGGATAGGCATGCAGCTTGCACTCTGCCAACTGCAGCTCAATCCCTGACACTTCATATAGTGCTCTGAGCCCTGCCAGGAGCGATGCCTTAGCTGAGAGCCAACAGTAAACCCTAAGTATCACCTGTGCTCAAACCGAAATAATAAAACCAAAGTAATTTGAAGTTAAACATCTACAATGAAATAATGTGGATAACGTGGAAGTGTGTAGGCTGTAGGCATTCCTTTACGCATATAATATATATACCAGGAAGTTCTGCAAGTTACTCTCCCTGTTCTCATTTTGCAATGATCAGGGCAGGCTAAACATTCACTATAAGACCATGCATATGTCCCCAGACCTAGTTTTACCTACTTGGTTGGTCTTAGAAATGATAGTGTTAAATTAAAAAAGAAGGGGAGGGGTTGGAGTGATAGCACAGTGGGTAGGGTGTTTGCGTTGCACACAGTCAACCCGGGTTTGATCCCCAGCAACCCCAGTAAGCCTGAACACTGCCAAGGAAAGTCATCATCCCCAGATGACGTTAATTTGTTTGTATGGGGACGATAGGTTGGAACCACTGCTAGTACTGCTTTGCCTTACTCAGGGAGCAATCACCCCTGGTGCTCTGGAAGACCATGTTTGGTGCTGAGGATCCAAACAGGCTTCATGCAAATCAAGCAGCTTAAACCCCTGTGCTACATCTCTGGCACCCAAATGGTCAATTTTAATGGCAGCTTTATTGATCCACACTGCAATTTGTCTACAGAAATAATTAATAACTACGAGTTATTTTCTAGTTTGTAAATTAACAATGTTACATTTTCTACCACCTGCCCCTCAAGGTATTGCATGTGTGGCTGTGGTGCCAGGCTGCGTCAGCAAATGGCAGAGAGGAGACAGGCTTGTCTTCATGCAGGGCTCTGTCCTGTGGGCCCTGGATGGTTGGTGGCCTGACATAGAAAAAGACTAGGTCCCCTGGGATGAACCCAGAGCCATGGCAGAATCTGGCAAGCTACCCGTGGTGTATTTGATATGCCAAAAACAGTAACAATAATGGACCTCATTCGCTCAAACAAATCAATAAACAACAGGAAGACAAGTGACAAGTCACAAGTGACATTTTCTACCACTTTTTTAAGACTACGTTAAAATAGTTATTAAAATAAAATCCATGCATTGCAAAGGAAATATCATAGCTGGGAGCAAATTTCATTCATGCATGATTCTCATCGCCACAGTTAAATGAACTGTAGTCCCAGCGCTTTCCCATGAGACATTATAAACTACTCCACAAAAAATTGCAAATATACTGGTCTATGTTAGGACATCTTGTTTATTTGTTTGCCTATTAGCCCCACCAGATTGTATACAGAAACTCTTTCTAGCTCGGGGCTCAGGAGCAAGCCCCGATAAAACTCCAGGAGAACATAGAGTGCCTAGGATAAAAACAAGTCAGATGTCTGCATGCAACACATCACTCTGGCCCTTATCATGGCTTCTTAAACTTTTTGCCTCAGAAAATTTTTTGTGGCCTCAGGTATATATAATATATATATAACTTTTGTTGCAAATGTTTTCTGATAACAAATCACGAAAATGTATCTTAAAACAAGATTTTCACACAACTCCAGTTTATGAGGCTAAAGCTGTATCAACAAAGCTTACATAATTCCATGATAAAACTAGTTATAATGCAAAGATAATCTCCTGTAGGATTTTATTTTATTTTTTTCACTAACAGTCGACATTTTATTGTGATTTAAAGTTTAAAAAAATTCAGATGCAGTTTCTCATTTAATGTCAGTAATAATTTGATGAAAGTTGAGACTCACAAAATCTAAATCACTCTTCCTACTTTTTTTCTGTTTTGTTTTGTTTTTTATTATATCACCATGAGATATACAATTACAAAGATGTTCGTGTTTAGTTTTCGGTCATATAGTATTCCAGCACCCATCTCTCCACCAGTGCCCATTTCCCACCACCAATGTCACCTAACCTGCATTATGACAGGTTTTTTTTCTCTCTCTCTCTCTCTCTATCTCTCTCTTCCTTCTCTTACACCTTGTGGGTTGCAACACATACATTTAGAGGTTTTTGTGTGTATCCCTTTGACTATATTCAATGCTAAGTTCTAGGCCAGTATTATCATTTTCAACAATTATTAGCACACTGTTTCCTTCTCCGTCATAGCTAACCTCTGATGCCATATGTTTGTGATAGATTCCACCTATTGACAAGACCTCCTCATCTATGTTTTGCCTAACCTTGCATATTGTTATCATAATATATATATATATATATATATATATATAGTATATATTGATATTGTATCATACTATATATATATATATTATCGAAAACAATATCCAAGGTTAGGCAAAACATAGATGAGGAGGTCTTGTCAATAGGTGGAATCTATCAAATATATATATATATATATACACACACGTATATATATATTTATGTCATGCAAATAAATGCAGTCATTCTATAACTGTCTTTTTCCTTCTGGCTAATTTCACTAACATGATCCTCTCCATGTCCATCCATTTATAGGTAAATTTCATAACTTCATTTTTCCTAACAGCTGCATTGTATTCCATTGTGTAGATGTACCAAAGTTTCTTTATCCAGTCATCACTTCTAGGGGAACTCTGATTGTTTCCAGATTCTGGCTCTTATGAATAATGCTTCCGGCAGGATTTTAAAACATCTCATCGGTCGTCATAATTTCCCTCACAATACAGTGTGTTTCTTAAATGATTTCTTTCTTAATATTATATTGAGTTCATGATTTGACTGAAAAACATCCAAAGGATAAAACCAAATAACTCTTTACCAACTGAGCCAGAATACTGTAAGGATATTAAGTACAACCCCTCTAGATGACAGAGGACACTTCAGCAGGAAGCTGTTGAGACAACAGCTGGTCAGGCTTACCCCTTGCTCACTGATGAAGACTTAGCTGACAGTCCTTCTCGTCTCTGGAGCAGATGCTGCCTTTTGATAAAGTCCTCTTTCTCTGAACTTCCTTGGCAGACATGCCAGCTATAAATGTTTAGTCCACGGATTAGTCTATTCAGATTGTCAGTGTTTAAAAAGGATTGCCGCCTGCAGGACCCATAAGGTTACACCACAATAACCCCACTTGTGGGGTAGATAGTAGAGCTGATTCCGCTACTACTTCAAAGGTCATTTCAAATTCTTCTTACTTTATGTCCCATATCCAACAACCAGTTTATAAGCCACGGACCCTAAATTTAAAAACTTCAAAGAACCACAAACTTCAGAATGGCCCTCAGAAATCATTGAAGCCAACTCCTGGCTGACAAGCAGTGCTATAGTTAAACTGTCCCAGAAAACTCTATTTTTAAAAACCAAGATAGATGTTTTCTGTGTTCCAAAATAATCTACTACAAACACCTGGATGGCTCTCTTCACAAAAAAATTCTTCAAATATTATTCAAAGCCATAACATACTAATTTAAGTATACTTTTCTTTGCTAAAAACCTCTCTTCCCACCATCTTCCATCATTTATTTTAGTTGATGCTGTAGTCTCTTATTTATCAGTGCTCCATGCTGTGACATTTATCATTTAGGACTTGGGAACCATCATCAACCAAACAATTCTTTCAAAAACTTTCCTGAATCCATCTGTTTTGTCTATAATCCCAAGTCTCTAAACTAGCTCATTAAACTGTCTAGCTCATAACGTGTAGCGGAGAGAAAGCTGAGTAGAATCCTGAAAGAATTTCCAGCAGTGATTCTGGCCAAAATTAATGTCTACCCATGGTCATAAGTAAAACAGTGTTTTCCTAATTATCAGTTTCCTTCTTAGTACAATAGTAATATCAATGTATCAGTTTTCTTTGCCTATTATTCTGTAAGTTCAATATTATTTTAAAACTTGCTCATTGGGTCTCTATTTTTAAGTTCATACTGTGCTGCAACCTGTCATTAAATTTAAATCATTAAATGATCAAAATTGCTTTATTAGTAAATAGAGATGTAGAGAGTGCAACTTTTATTTCTAAGGTCAAATGCTTCAGAGTAGAACCAAGGCATTATCAGGGCCAGGACTAGGGGTGGGGAAGCAGTGGGCACAAGCTACAAAATTATGGAGATACACCAACTCTGGCTTCTGAAAACCTAAGGTTGGCAGCTAAAGGTACATCTTGGCTTCTTTGCCACAGATGTTTTTAAACAGATAAACATTTTATTGGGAGATCACATTGACCACAAAGACTATATCTTACATAATGAAGCAGTAGACATTTTTCTAAAAGGTTAAACATAAAACCCAGGGACCGGCGTGATAGTGGGTAGAGCATTTGCTTTGCACGTGGCTTACCCAAGTTCGATACCGGCATCCCACAGGGTCTCCCAAGCACCAATAGGAGTGATTCCTGAGTGCAGAGCCAGGAGTAATCCCTGAGTATCACTGGGTGTGGCCCAAAAATTAAAAAAAAAAATATTTCAAGTGAGGTATCGATCCCATGTATGATTTTTTTCATGCTTTCACAATTGTGTTCCCTGTATTTTCTCCCTTCAGCAGTCCCATGAATGCAGTTGGTATGTTTTCAAACAATTCAGTGATATATTCATGGTACTGGATTTTACCCTCAGAGCTCCATGTCAGCAGGTCCTGCAGAGCCTTCTGGCCGGCCCCTCCTTGCCAGCGAGTAATGAGGAACCCTTCCATGCTGAGTTACCAATACATAACAGCCTCTGGGGATGGACCTGGAATAAGGTGACTAGTGAGATTATATGCAGAGATGACCTCACATGTAGCAATTTGTCCAAATTCCTTCATCTGGGGAATAACAATTTTGAAAACTCTCCATCTACATGATCAAAATAATAATCACACTCATCAGGAGAGGGCTTTTTCAATGTTTCTCCCAAAAACCCTGTCCTATAGTTAAAGGCAACATCAAATCCAAGATTTTTAAGAAAAGCAAGCTTATCATCAGTTCCTGTTGCTCCAACAACTCTGTAACCCTTGATATTTTGCTGTTTGTCCCACAACTGAGCCCACTGCTCCTGTGGCCGCATAAACCAACACAGTTTGCCCACTCTTCGCACCACATATGTCAAAGAGGCCGAAGCAAGCTGTTATGCCTGGCTTGCCAACTGTTCCCAGGGTCAAAGACAGTGGCAAGTTGTCTGGCCAGGCTGCAGATACTTTTTTCCAGATCGTTCCCATTGGAAATGGAGTGGCTTGTCCAGCCTGAAGAAGTCCCAACAACAGCTCCAGTTGGAAAGGTGGAGTTCTTACTTTCCAGGACTCTGGACACTTGTTATCCCATCATTGGATCACATTCCTTCAATTTTTTGGTTGCCACCTCATGTAAGGATCCACAGTGAGGAACAAGGCTTCCAGCAGGACCTCTCCATTTTTTTAAGGATGGAAGTGTTCAACAGACTTCAATTCCTAGTCGCTATTGGTAGGGCTACCTTCAAAGTGCTTCATCATGATCCAAATCTTAGCATGAACCTTCCTGAAGTCCTTACAGCTGTGGTGTCCACAGCCTGCACAATCGAGAAATGGTGACTGAGTCTGCTGCCACATTATTCTTTTACCTGTGGAATTATGTGAACACTAGGCCTGTCTGGAGCTGTTGGGGTCCCCAACAATACTAGTTCCCTTCTACCTCCAAAGCAGGCAGGGAACGGATGAAAACTCAGGAATCCCGGCGCCGTTTTAAAAAAGCTTTACAAGGTTTCGATATACAATCCAAGAACAGGAAAAACTCCGGACTTTGGGTTCCCAGCTAGGCCCCAGCCACATGTAGGCCAAGATGACTACCACCATGTGTTGAAGCCCAACAGAAAATGAAGAGGACGGAGAGACAAACGCCAAGGGAAGCCAAAATGGCAAAAGGCCTTCTCTCTCTCCTAGGTAATTTCATAGATAGAAATCCACCAAAACTTCCCAGGGGGCTGAGCTATCTAGAGATGAAAACCTGTAAACAACTCTATTGAAATGCAGCACTTCAGGTGGCCTTCTAGTGTTTACAAAGCACCAGAGCTGATTCAAAGCCTCCCAAGCAGAGCTAAGAGGGGCTGCAAGCTAAGTGTAGCTGGAACTTAAAGTAGAGTGTATCACCCAACATAGGGCATGTAAAATTTATTTACTATTGGGCCTGAGCGATAGCACAGCAGGTAGGGCGGTTGCCTTGCATGGGGCCAACCTGAGTTCAATCTCCGGCATCCACCGCCAGGAGTATCCCATCTGGTCCCCAAGCACCACCAGGAGTAATTCCTGAGTGCAGAGCCAGGAGTAACCCTGAACATTGCTGTGTGTGACCCAAAAAACCCAAAAAAAATATTTACTATTATTAATACTGTAGTAAATAAAAATAACATGTCTCTTTCATCATTATTTATTTGAATGGAATTAAACAGTTTTTTTATTTTAAAATAAATCAGAACTTCAAATACATATAAAGAACATAATCCTTCTCAAGTCACATGTAAACAAGGATAATTTGCACATACTACAATTCTGTTTAATATCACACCATAATGAGATGTAGAGCACTATAATTTTAAAGCATCTTTTTTGAACTGCTCAGGGGAGAGTTATATTTCCCTCAAAGATCCAGATGCATTCGTTTATTTTCTGAGGTGTTGTTGGTGTATGTTAATCAGTTTAAGTTTAACTGCCCCTCGAGGTATTGCAGGTGTGGCTGTGGTGCCCGGTGATGCAGGTAGCAGACAGGAGACAGGCTTTATCTACACCCAGGGCTCTGCCCCGTGGGCCCTGGATGGTTGATGGTCTGACATAGAAAAAGACTGGGCCCCTTGGGATGAACCCAGAGCCACAGCAGAGCCTGGCAAGTTACCTGTGGTGTATTCGATATGCCAAAAACAGTAACAATAATGGACTAATGGACCTCATTCCCAATGAATGGAAACGTTACTGGTGCCCGCTCGAGCAAATTGATGAACAACAGGAAGACAAGTGACAAGTGATGTTGGTATAAGTTCTGGTTAATGAAATATCCTAAGATGAAAGGAAACTGGGAAACTGCTCCCTCCAAGATCATGTTAGATAAGGCATAAATAGGAACCAAAAGGATCCCAGCCTCACAAATAGGGACCCACGAAATCTTCAGGTAAAAATCAAGGAGCTCATTTGATAAGGTTATAATACGTTATTTTGTAGGGACAATGGTTCCATTTCAGAGAACCTTCTGAGTAGAGTGTTCCTTCACAATAATTAGCTAATCTCTTCATATGGAATGCCAGAAATCAAACCCTGACCAACCTCGAGCAAGACAAGAACTTTGCATGCTGTACTGTCTCTCTTAGTCCCAAGCAAGACAAATTTCTGTCCTAAGGATTTTTACCATCTAGAGGATTGTTGGGATAATTATGGTTATAATTAGATAATAAAATATTTATGCTACTTCAAGTCCCCTTTTCTTTTTTAAAACTGAGACAAACTCTGTGGCTGTAGCAAGGGAGAGAAAGAAAACATTGGCCTGAAGTTTGTAGTTTGAATGATAGTTTCTGCCTTAAGACAGCAACACAGATACTTTCAGTTTGAACTGACTTAAGATATAATCTACTTTTGTAACAATTAAATAAGTAGACCCCTGACCAAATGGAAAGAATTTATCAGTAGAGACTGCACAATGGAACCCATATGATAAAACCCATATGATTATCATCATGTGATAAAATATGCCTCTTCTGTTTTTCTGCCATTTTCTGTGCATTTAATTATGATCATGTTTGCACATTATGTTTTCTTTCAATTGTGTGTGCTCACTATCACACTCATTAATATCATGAATTTTCCTAGAAAACTAAAATATGTGGGGGATTTTTAGATAACTCTAAGTCTTTAATATAATGTCATATCTGAGAGAAGAGTTGGGCTGGTTGAGGTAATCTCAGTGTCTGGGGGATAATATTCCCTTTATGGAGTGTCTTTGATCACTATGGAACCACAAGTCATGATTAATAGTCTAACAATGTGATTTAGGATGGGAAAGGACTCTAGCTAACAAATAGTATTTATAGTGAGGGTTAACTCTGTCACACTGCATAAAAATTCAATAAAGAATATGGACTTCATGTAATACACAAATAGTAGAGTCTAGGATTAAGGCCAAATAGAAAATTCAAGTATGTCTACATAAGAACTCTGGAAGCTGAAATTTCCTTGCTTTGGAATAGTGCATGTGTAACTGTCATACATGGAACATAGGAGTGTAAGGCTGGTTATTTCCACATAGAGAAGACAATGGAAGCTCTGTATTTAGTATATCTCCTGGATTCTGCCTATATACTTTTCCCATTGTTTCTAATCTCGGTCTGTTCCCTATAAAGTATTGTAAGTATAAGGATGATAGCTTTCAGTGAGTTCTTTGGTCTCTTGAAATGAGTTATCAAATCTGAGGGAACCCTTAGAACTGTAGTCTGTATCAACAACAGAAGAATTATCTTGTGAGGACTGATTACTCTAACTTGCATTAAACAAAAACTCTCCAAAAAGATAAAAGTTACAGCAAGCCAGAGAGAAAATAACAGACCCTGTTTATGGAGAATAAATCAAGCATTCATTGGGGAGTTCCAGATAATTTAGGAGAAAATTAAAGAGAACTGAATTCTTCACTGAGTGGGTGGGATATAACTAAATCTTTAATTTTCCAACTACTGTATAACTATTTTAACCTCTTTGCTATATTAACCTTAGAAACATAGGATGGCCATTTATTATGAACTTTCTGTTTCCTGCTATTACCAGCAGGCAGCTCTAAGGAAATTTCTGTAGATTAAAAATGATAAAACCAAGGTAAAATATAAAGTACCTCTAGCTAAAGACAATGGACAGTGAGAAAAAGTAGGATTTTGTTGGAAAAAATTCAATTATTGGATAAAGATAACAACATAAAATATTTCCTATTTCTTAACATATTTCCTGAGTATGGTCTAATATATGGAGGAGCTAGAAATCATATAGAAATACAATTATTTAAGTTAAAGTAACAGAATACTGGGCCAGAGAGATAGTACGTGGGTTAAGGCTCTGGCCTTGCTTGAAGCCAACCCTGATTCTATCCCCAGAACTGTATAATGTCCCCTGAGCACCACCAGGCAGGAGCTGTGAGTAGTAAGCCCTGAGAACTCTCAAACTGCTTTTTCAACAAAAGAGGAAAAACTTTAAAACAAGTAGGCTTCTGAAAAGTGACTGAATAATGAGAGAGAAGTCTCATCTCTGACAGTCTTTTATATATATGCTGAACAATTAGGAGTAGTCTACTTAGACTATAACAACTGAAATTAATTTTGTGTTCCTGCCTATTAAGAGAAAGTTTGACACTTGGCATAATGCCCAAGAAAATTTTACAAGACATTTTACAAAATTTTACGAAATATTCTTTTAGAGTAGCATAACATCAATCAGAATTTCTGTGATTTATCATTCCCATGATCTAAATTTACTCAACATACAAAGAACTAAGAAGGTATGAGCCATTCCCAAGAGAAAAGGCACTGAAATTAGATAAAGCTAAATTGGTATTTCTTTGAATGATCAAATAAGGATTAAAATTAGTCTAAAAGACATAATTGAATGTACTATGTATAAAAGATAGAAAATATTTGCAGAAAAAAATATAAATTAAAAAATGGAAGTCCTAGCTCTCAAAATACTAACAAATGCCTGAATTTTACAAAACTTTACCAGATATTCTAAAACACAAAATTTTAATGACTTAAGGGTCAGTGAACTTGAAATAACAAATATAAATTATTTCTCAAAATAACTGAAAGAAAGTGACTTAAAAATGACAATTGATACTTCGTGGGTATTATCAAAAACCATAAAAAGAAATGTAAAAGAGTCAAGAAATTGGACACATTAAAAGAAACATTATAGAAGAAATAATGACCATAATATCACAAATGTTGTGAAATCAATACTCAAAGATTTAATCTCAGCGAACAACATAATACCATGCCTTAATCACTGTCACTGTATCACTGTCTTCCCGTTGTCATCCATTTGCTCTCGAGCGGGCCCCAGTAACATCTCCATATGTCCTGTCTCATGCTAGTAGAGCCCAAGGGCATCTGCTTGCTACAGGAACATAGAGAGCCCAACCATTCGAATGAGGTCTATAATTGTTCTGGTATTTGGCATATCAAATACAGCGGGTAGCTTGCCAGGCTTCTGCCGTGCGGTAGCTCTCTTGCAGTCATCTCTAAGTCCACATTTAATGATGAACCACCACGGCCACCTTCGGCCGCACGGGCCGAACTCTGATAGGCTGGTCTGCTGGGTGGTGAGGACAGACTGGGGCGACTGCTACTTGCTCTCCCTGTGCCCAGCCCCAAGGAGCCCAGGAGTGATGGCGGGGTTCTAGCCCTGGCCCGCCAGCCCAGCAGAGCCTTGCAACAAGCCAGACAACCCCCCCTCCTGAGGCCTCCATTTTCCACATCCGGACTTCTCTCTCTCTCAGAACTCCACCCAGCTGCCTTAATCAAAAAAATAAATAACTGAATGTTATAAAAATAAATTATTGAAAATTGAAAAGAGACAATTATTTAAAGAGAGGCTAAGTAGATTGCTCACAGTTTGGAGTACATGTTTTGCTGAGGGGCAGAAGGGCCGAGTGGAAATTCATGCTACGCCATGGTCTCCTGTAAGCAATGGGAGATAACCAAGCTGGAAGTATACCTTGAATACCTGTGGGTATTGGCCCAAAAAAGTAAAAATAAACAAAATCTACCTTTTTTAAAAAAAAAGATTAAAGGAAGTCAGATGAAAATTACTTATTTTACATAGAAGTACAACAATGTAAATGAGTGCTTCTATCTTATCTCAAAGAATAGAGTCTAGGACATGGAGAAATAACATCCTTAAATGTTGAAAGAAAAATACAGAGAATTCAAGTTCTATACTTAGTGAAAGAAGCTGACAAGATTAGAGAGAAAATATGTACCGTTGAATACCATGCCAGTCAAGTACACCATTATCTTTGTTTTGCTCCTGTTTCTTTTATTCCCACTGAAAATGTGTTTTCTGCTTTGCCTTGAAAACTAAAAAAAAAAAAAAAAACACTATCCACATAAGGCATTCAACACCTTCCACTCAGTATCATGACTTTTTCCTGCTTATTTAGCCATTATATCAATATGCTTTTTAACTTTTACACAATAAATGATATACCATCTATGTCTTTATTTTTTGTCTGTCACTTTTATGCTACTATCTTAAAAATGTAATGCATGACACTAAAGCTCAGCTCTCATCTGGCTGCCTCTCCTTCCTTTAGTAGGAAGGAACTGCATTGTTCCAGAACCTACACAAAAGAATATGAGTATGTTATTTACAGTGAAGTTTCCTTGGTTTCTTTTAATCGTTGTTGGTGATTTAGAGGTTTAAATTAATATGAAGTACTAATTGCTATGCAGAATAACTAAAATTTTAATAGTTTATCACCATGCACAAGTTTGCTATGAAGATACAATAAAAATATGTTTTGTTCTACCCATGTTTTTATTTTATTTTTTTCTAAATTTGCCTAATTAAAATCTGCAACAGAAATTTTTCTTTTCATTGTTTCTCTTTCTACAGCTATTAATTCTTAATGGAACAATATTCTAAATAATGTAATAATTCTTGATGAAATAAATGTTATGCTTCCAGTGTTTAGAGAGATTCCTACACACAGGTTTTGAGTAATACCCTCTCCTATCTATCTGCTTGCAAAGCAAATGCTGACACATTTCCGAGATTTAGAAGCATCTAGATATTTGTCTCACTGAGATGTTGACTTCAGAGAATCCCCACCAGGATTCTACTAAGAAAACTAAAACAAGACGGCTAAGAGTAGAGTTCAGTTTTCCACTGAACGACTCTTGGTTTATGTTTAAGAAACTGGAATTTCATTAAATTGTAAAATCATTCCAACTTACTATTTTTCCACTGCAAAAGTATTCTAAAAGAATTCTGAATTCACAAACCACATTCACGAAATTAGTATGTTCACAAATTCCCTGCCATATCAGTCATTTGCATTCTCAGAATTCTCATTCAACTGAGAATTAAAGAAATAACTTACCTATTCCTTGTTTTAGAACTTTAAATAATTTGTCCTTGTTTCAGAATTTTTTAATACATGCTTTTTTTTAAAAAGTCATGTGGCATATGAAGTTGTTTAATGCAATCAGTAATACTGAGACTGAATATATTAGGACTTAGGAGTTTGTTTCTGCTGCAGCTAACTTCCCCTTCCTCTCCTATTCAATCCCATATACTATTTGTTTAATTCATACCCATTACCAGCTACCTAGTATTTTTGTGTCTATTTCCTTATTTAATTTTCACAAATATCCTAAGAGGATGTTATTCACCTGCTTTCAAGGTTGAAAAAAACTATGGCTTACAAAACTTAAGTTGCATAATTAATAAGAGGCATACTTAAGATCTGAAAGACAGGAAGTTGATTCCTTTGGTTACACTACAGGCTTTACCACCACCTATTAGTAATGTGAAGTAACAAATATTTAACTAAATTATTCACATTATATAAAGCATGCATATTAACAATTATATATTTATGCTAAGTAGGTACAAATTATAGAATGGGTACATTATACTTATATAACAATATGCATATTTATAATTTGCTAGAGCATAAATTGGTAAAAATATAGTTATTTGTCAATTACTTAAAATATTTAATATAATATATGCATCTTCTATATGTAGTATATATGCAATTTTCATATTTGATCTCCCAAAACTAAATATTTTCAATAAGCTACAATGATAAAATAATTACCTAACATAAATTACTAAAACTACAAATCTTGAAAGTCTGTTCCATAGGTATAATCATAACTGAATAATATGAGTCACAGCATTCATAACTAATATTTTTATTTTCGCTTGTTTTGGGGAGTGTGCAGGGGCTTACCCTCGCTCTGGGCACAAGAATCACTCCTGGGGGCCGGAGTGATAGCCCAGCGGGTAGGGTGTTTTCCTTGCGCAGGGGCCGGCCTCTGCTGGCCCGGGTTCAATCCCGGCACCCCATATGGTCCCCTGAGCACCGCCAGGAGTAATTCCTGAGTGCAGAGCCAGGAGTAACCCCTGAGCATTGCCAGGTGTGACCAAAAAGCAAAAAAAAAAAAAGAAAAAAAAGAGAAAGAAAGAAAGAAAAAATACCATGATCAAGTAGAAAGTTGAGATCAAAAGATTTACAGAAAGGGAACTGGGCAAGCAAAGTTAGTTAATATGACCAAAAAAAAAAAAAAAGAATCACTCCTGGAATAATTTGAGGAAGATTTGTGGATTAAGCCCAAGGTCAGCTGCTTGCACAACAAGTGCCAATCATGCTATACTATCTCTCTCACTCCATAACTAATAACTAATACTCTGAAAACATGTTTGAACCAATGCTAACTAGCATTTAAGTTACTGTTTGCTGCTTCATGCAAGCCACCGGCTGAATAATGACTCTGTCAGTCATGCCATTCTGAAAAAGTTATAATTAGTTTAGCCAAAAGTGTAATGTAGGAATAATTTTTCTTAACTTATCTTGTATTGATTATAATAAAAATATTTGCTTTATATTGGTCATTTAATCAAAAAATATTTGTCCATGTTTAATAATACAGAAATATAAAAACCTATTGTCAAATTTCTATTCTTCATTGTTAACAGAAAATCTGATCTTAAATGCCAGAACTTGATCAATTGGCATCCCGTTATTTGTCAATTTGCTCTAGAGGGCACTAGTAACAATTCCATTTACCCTATGACGTGCAGGTGTAGCCCAATGGCATCTGCTTGTTTCAAGAATACGAAGAGTCTCAAACCGTTTGTTCAGGGACTTGATAAAAGAAGTCTGACCATCTTATAGGTGTACTGCCATGTGATTTTTTTGACATCCTGTGGGATCCAGTCGGTAACGGCTCTAGTACAGCAATCGTCTCCAAATCCCATTACATGTCCAGCCCATCTGATTTTCAATGCCTTGGCAAACGAGACAGCTTCCCTGACTCTCGATCATCGATGGAGGTCGGAACTCCAGACTCCTTCTCTCCAATTGAGTGAGGTGTGATATTCCAAGCATAGCTCTTTTGATTCCTCTTTGGGAGACCTGAATAGCATTGTCATCCTGCTTTCGTAGGGCCCAGGTCTCTGAGGCGTACGTTAATGCAGAGAGAATAGTGGAGTCGCAGAGTTGTGCCCAGAGCCGGAGGGTTCTTTGTCCTTTTTAGCTATTTCTTCGATGCTCTTGAAAGCATTCCATGCCATTCTCTACCTCCTGCACAGCTCAGGTTTTAGGTCGTTCATCATGTTGACTTTTCGACCTAGGTACACATAACTGCTACATTCAGAGATGTTTGTTCCATTGAGAGTGAATGGGGCCTCTGGAACTAGTTCATTTTTTTTGAACCTTGTTTTGTTGAGATTCAGCTGTAGACCTATCTTTCCACATTCTTAGTCAAAGTCAGCCAGCATTTGTTCTGCTTGGCTAATGTTTGGTGTTATTAGAATGATGTCATCAGCGGGCGGAGGTGGTGTAGTTGCCAACCGTCTATCTTCACTCCCATTCCTTCCTATTCTAATTGTCACATGATGTTCTTGAGGTGGTGCTGAAGAGTTTTGATGAAATGGTATCACCCTGCTGAACCCCTCTTTTGAGCTCAATGATCACTTCCTTGTAGAATGGTGAGATCCTGGTGGTGAATCCGTAATGCAGCTCACTAAGGAATTTGATGTATCGGGTTTGAACACCCTGTTTGGCTAGGGGCTCAATGACCGCTTTGGTCTCCACAGAATCAAAGTCTTTCTTTAAATCAATAAATGTAAGATGAAATAGCATCTTGAACTACCTACAAACCTCAATGAACTTGGTTACTGTGTGGATATGGTCGATTGTGCTGAATCCTTTTCGGAAGTCAGCTTGCTCACATGGTTGTCCTTCATCTAATGTTCTGCCAATTCTATTTAGGATGACTCGAGTGAAAGACTTGTAGATGATGGATAGCAGGCAGATGGGACAATAGTTGCCAATGTCCTGGATGTCTTCCTTCTTAAACAGTAGAACTGTCCTGCTGATTTTCCACTGGGAAGGCACCTTTCTTTCAGACAGGTAGCATGTGAAGAGCCGAGCTAGTGTATTGATGAGTACTGAAGGCAGATTCTTCAGGTTTTGGGTCTAAATTTGTCTGGGCCTGGTGATGTTTGTTTCTTTACCAACGAAATGGCATGTTGGATTTTAGAAGGGAGAATATTGGGAATGACATATCCATCCTCGGAATTGGTATGTGGGCAGGCAGACGTGGCTATCAAAGAGATCCGAGTAGAAGTCATGGATAATCTTCTTCATT
>JAJIBD010015617.1:0-19519 GCA_021461705.1 Cryptotis parvus | reverse complement strand
GCCACATGCAAGGCAGACCCCTACCCACTGTGCTATCTCTCTGGCACCAGCCATTTTTCTTTTGTCTGATCTTTCATCTGAAGAGATTAGTAAATGTCTAAAATTTTTTTTGATAGTGAACTAAAGTTGTAACTGTAGTTTGTTTACTTTCTAATGATTTTATTTATATGTATAAAATATAGTTTATAAATATCAATATATATATATAGAAATATACATGTATAAAATAATTGCATTCTTTTTTTTTTTTTTTTTTGCTTTTTGGCTACACCTGGCAAGGCTCAGGGGTTATTCCTGGCTCTTCGCTCAGGAATTACTCCCTGGCGGTACTTGGGGGACCATATGGGATGCAAGGGATCGAAGCCAGGTCAGCCGCATGCAAGGCAAACGCCCTAACCACTGTGCTATCACTCCGGCCCCTAATTTTCTTTTCTTTTCTTTTTTTTTTGGGAAGATGGCCACTCTTTTTTTTTTTAATTTTTTTTTTTTTGCTTTTTTGGGTCACACCCGGCAATGCTCAGGGGTTTCTCCTGGCTCTGCACTCAGGAATCACTCCTAGCGGTGCTCAGGGGACCATATGGGATGCCGGGGATCGAGCCCAGGCCTGCACAGGCCGGCCGTGTGCAAGGCACACGCCCTACCCGCTGGGCTATTGCTCCAGCCTCCATGATGGCCACTCTTGGCCATCTTCAGGAGACCATATGAGGTGCCATGGATTGAATCCGGGGTAAACATATGCAAGGCAAACACCTTAGCTCTATAATATCACTCCAGACTTTGCATTAATGTTATTTCCAAAGTTTGCTATTAATGAAAATGTTAGATATTGATATTCAAGTTGCCTTCCTTGTTTGGAAATTGTGAAAAAAAGACATTTATATTATAAATTGATCAGTCAGTACTGGAATCCTAACATTCAAACAAAAGGCTGGCTCCTGGTAGTGGCACAAAGGGCTGAGGCAGCAGTCTTTGCACGATAGTCTTGAGCTTAGTCCCTGCTGCCAGATGGGCCCCTTCACCACCACTACATGTAGACCCCAAAAAAGTACTCAGAGATCACAAGCAATTACAGGCATTCAAAAATTTCAAATCGGTTTTGAGAAAATGGGCTAGATAAAAGCAGAATCAACTGCTTTGAATGTGAACTCAATGGCAGCTCACTTTTAAGTGTCTTTAGGATAGAATTTTATTATCTTTCTCCTTCAGATTTTCCTCAGGAGCGCTGTCCCGTGGTGCTTGCACCACTTTTTATACCCTGAAAAGCGGGACATTCTAATGGACAGGATCCTGCCTGATTCTGGAGGGTAGCTAAAACCATGATGGAGAGTTCCTTGGCTGATTTCATGCAAGAAGTAGGCTACGGCTTTTTGTGCAAGGTTGGTAGTTTGATTATATTTCTATTACTATTGTGCTAACTTAGTATGATAAAAATTTTCAAAATTAAGTTTCTAAAATTGCTTCTCATTGATTCTGGCACTGCAATTTGTGGGGTTTTTTTGGGGGGGGTCACACCCATGATTCTGGGGGTTATTCCTGGCTCTGCACTCAGGAATTACTCCTAGCAGTGCTCAGGGACTATATATGGGATGCCGGGGATAGAACCCAGGTTGGCGCGCATGCAAGGCAAATGCCCTACCTGCTGTGCTATCACTCCAGCCCCTGCAATTTGTGTTATTAAATCACATTTGAGGGGAGAGCCAGCAATGACAGTGTATTATGTGTTCTCATCTTTGCCTGTTATAATTTGGTTTTAATTTTTTTCATATACCAATTTTATTGGTAGCTATTAAAGTTCTGGTAGCTAAATTTCATATTCCCTAAGTTCTTATACTTAGGAGCAAGAGGTCCTGTTCTCATTGCCAGTTTAGGGATCTTTAGTTTGGGGGTAAAGGAGAGGAGGAAAGCATCAATTATGGATTGTATCATTTCCTACTCAAGTGGCTGATTTTTCTGTCACCTAGTTCCTTCAATTTCCTGCCTTAGTGTTTGAAAGTACATTTCTTTCCTCGTATGTTTCTGTCACAGTTTTTTTCTGCCTTTTATACCCATCTCAACATTTTCACCCTTGCCATGGTGCATAAAAGGGTTTTTTACTTAAGATTGTACTGTAGATTATTGTTTTCTGAGAATAAAGTTTTAAGGGTATTAATGTACTTTACTTTATAAATATATATATGTAAATTGCATTTCTATTTATGGTTAAAATACTGTATTTGTTTATGCATTATCTGTACCTGGCGTAAAGCTTTTTTTTTAATTTTTTAAACTTTTTTTGGCTTTTTTGGTTCACACCCTACAGTGCTCAGAGGTTACTCCTGGCTCTGCACTCAGGAATTACTCCTGGTGGTCCAGCTCAGGGGACCATATGGGATGCTGGGGATTGAACCTGGGTTGGCTTCATGCAAGGCAAACGCCCTACTCGCTGAACTATCACTCCGGCCCCACCTGGCAAAAAGCTTTGCTCAAACATCAAGATACCTACTACAAGAGGATTTCAGTTTTGTTTTTTTTTTCTGAGGGTTGCCGTTTTGAAGGCTTTATAGATTTCACTTAATCAAAAACTCAGTTTGTTTATTAAATAATGCTAGATTTATTTAATTTCATAAATAATGTTAGATTAATGTTAAAGATTATGAAGGATAATTTTATGTGTCTTTGTGAATGGTATATAGTTTCTTGATTCATTGACTATTTTGGGTCACACCTGGCATTTCTTGGGAACAGTGCAATGCTGGAGATAAACCCCGGTCTTCGGCATTCATAACTAAGTATTGGTTATCTATCTGGCCCCAGATTTTTTTTTTTTTTTTTATTTTTGGGTCACACCTGGCGATGCTCAGGGGTTACTCCTGGCTCTGCACTCAGGAATTACTGCTGGCGGTGCTCGGGGGACCATATGGGATGCTGGGGATCGAACCCGGGCGGCATGGGCGGCCGCGTGCAAGGCAAACACCTTACCTGCTGGACCATTGCTCCGGCCCTCATTTGGATTTTAAAACCTTTAAGCCCTTTTCCCCCTTTTTGGGAGATAGGGTGGAGGGCAAGGATTAGAATACAGGTTCCTTTTATGCAAAGCGTTATACCATCAGATAAGACACTTTCTTTGGGTCACACCTCTAGGTGCTCAGAGGTTACTCCTGGCCCTGTACTCAGGAATTAGTCCTGGTGGTGCTTGAGGAACCAGATGGGATGCCAGGAATCAAATCCAGGTGGACTGCTTGCAAGGCAAACACCCAGCCCACCACAGTGCTATCGCTCCAGCGGCCCCTTTTTTTTTTTTGTGGTCTTGTGTGACTATGCTCTGAGCCTACTCCTGGCTCTGTTTCAGGATCACTTCTGGTAGAAACAGGGTTTGACCTCAGGTTGGCCGCATGCAGACAAGTGCTCTACCTGCTGTACTATTTTACTCCAGTACCTAGTTTTTTCCCTTTTTTTCCTAAACTTAGCTTACATCAAGGGTTCGTTTTATGTCTATACTTCTTAAGTTCTGTTCCATTATCGGGGGTTGATAGTGTCCCTCCCTCCCTTTTCCTTTTTCCCTTCCTACCCCTCCTTTATGGAACCCTCACATAGAAATCAAGTTGTTTACATCAACCTTATAGTATTTTCCTGAAGTTAAATTTCTTTTACAGTATTGAAGAATGTCGCAATATAATCATGCAGTTTGGCGTTCGGGAGGTCACAGCTGCCCAGGTTGCAAGAGTTTTGGGAATGATGGCTCGGACTCATTCAGGACTTACAGATGGTATTCCACTACAGGTAAGAGTAGAAGTCTAGTGTCTTACAAAATGAATTGATATCTTGCATTTTTTTTTTTAATTAAATTATAGTAGCAATAATTGATCCATTATAGAGCACATGAAATGCTTGAGTTCTTTTAATTCTAATTTATTTATTTATTTAGTTTTTGCTTTTTTTGGGTCACACCCAGCAATGCTCAAGGGTTACTCCTGGCTCTGCACTCAGGAATTACTCCTGGCGGTGGGGGGACCATATGGGATGCTGGGGATTGAACTGGGCGGCATGGGCCAGCTGCATACAAGGCAAACGCCCTACTCGCTGGGCTATCGCTCCGACCCATTTAATTCTAATTTTATATCTACAGAGTATCTCTGCTCCTGGAAGTGGGATCTGGAGTGATGGAAAGGATAAAAGTGATGGCGCACAGGCACATACATGGAATGTGGAAGTTTTGATTGATGTTCTCAAAGAACTGGTGAGTACATAAAATATATTTTTGTTTGTGATGTTTTGTCATTTAGCTAAAGAAAAGTATATGGTTTCTTTTTGTTATTTTTTGTTTATATGTGTTTTGGGGCCACATCCATTGGTGCTCTCAGGTGTTACTCCTGGCACTGTGCTCAGGGGTCAGTCCTAGTTGCACTTGGGCGATCATACGGGCATTAGGGATTGAACCCAGGTCAGTCAGATGTAAGTTGGCGCCTACCTGTTGTACCTTCTCTTCAATCCCGAAGAAAGTGTGTTTTAGTGAATGAAGTGCCCAGTAACAGGAATGTTTTGCTATTCCTGAATACATTGACTTATAATGTAATGGAATAATTTGTTCATTAGTTGTTGCTCTGCAGTTCTGAGCTGCACTGTTGTCACTACTCCTGTCTCTGTCACTATTGTCACTATTGTTTTTTGTTGCCTCCCTCCCTCCCTCCCTCCCTCCCTCCCTCCCTCCCTCCCTCCTGCCTGTGCTCAGTGTTCATTTCTGGTTCTGTGCTCAGGGATTGGTCAGTCATTGCTGGGGTTAGGGTGCTAAGCATCACGCCTGAGTGCAATTATTTGCGCAGTGCTCAGGGACTATGTGGGATGCTAGGGATCCATCCCATTTGACCACATGGAAGGCAAATCGCGCTTTCTCTAGTTCTTTTTTTGTGTATGTTGGGGTCACCCCCAGTGATGCTCAGGAGTTACTCCATACTCTCCTCTCAGGAATTACTCCTAGTGGGGCTTAGGGAACTGTATGGGATGCTGGGGATCGAACCCAGGTCCGTTGTGTGAAGACAAACACCCTGTCCATTATACTCTAGTCCTTAACCTTTTAAAAAAAATCTCTTTGCAAATGATGATTTTCAGTTCATTGTAGAACACCTTGATTGAACAGTTGATTGAATAGTTTGACTCTTTGGTTCATGAAAGTACCTTTATTTTTTAGGAACCCGAGTTTGAATTTCAAGGAGGTAACTTATGAACTGGACCATCCTGGTTTTCAAATTCGTGATAGCAAAGGACTACATAATGTTGTTTATGGCATTCAAAGGGGTCTGGGTATGGAAGTGTTCCCAGTTGACCTTATATATAGGCCTTGGAAACATGCAGAAGGCCAGGTAAGTGAATGGTGTTGAATTACAGAAGGGAAAAATAGGAGTTTTATATAGTTTATATATAGCTTTATATTGTGGTTTGTATACATAAACACATATTATATATACTGTATTTTATATGACTTTGTGTTGTGCTATGTAGTATTCTTTTAAATTTTAATAAACTTTACTTTTATCTATTTATTTATTTATTTATTTATTTATTTATTTATTTATTTATTTATTTATTTATTTATTTATTTATTTAATTTATTTTTTTTGGGTCACACCCCGGGGTTAGTCCTGGCTCTGCACTCAGGAATTACTCCTGGCGGTGCTCGGGGGAACATATGGGATGCCTCGAGATCGAACCCGGGCTGGCACAGGCCGGCTGCGTGGTAAGACAAATGCCCTACCCGCTAGGCTATCGCTCCGGCCCCAAATTTCAACAAACTTTAATTTACATAGCTCAGAAAAGCAGTGATAGCCCTAAATAATAATAATAATAATTTTTTTTTTTTTTTTGGATCACACTTGGCAATACACAGCAGTTATTCCTGACTTTGCATTCAGGAATCACTGCCTGTGGTGCTCAGGAAACATATGGGATGCCAGAATCTAACTCAGGTTGGCCACATGCAATGCCCATGCCCTACCCTCTGTCCTATTTCTCCAACCTTTATAGCCATAAATCTTTGCTTTACATCCAGCAGTGCTCATGGTTTACTTCTCCCTCTTGCTCTGGGCAGTAATTGGGCTACCACAATGGGATGTTAGGAACTGAATCCAGGGGCGTCCGTGTGCAAGGCAAGCACCTTACCTGCTGTACCATCTCCCCTGTCCTAAGAGCTTTTCTCCCACCCCACCTCCCTTTTTGCGTCATACCTGGCAGTGCTCTGGTTTACTCCTGCCTCTGCACTCAGGAATTCATCCTGGCAGTGCTTGGAGACCATATGGAATGCTGGGAATTAAATCCGGGTCAGCCACATGCAAGGCAAACAGCATGTGATAACCCACTGTGCTATCACTCCAGCCCCTCAAATAATTTTTTTTTTTTTTTTTTTTTGCTTTTTTGGGTCACACCCGGCAATGCTCAGGGGTTACTCCTGGCTCTGCACTCAGGAACCACTCCTGGCGGTGTTCGGGGACCATATGGGATGCCGGGGATCGAACCCGGGCCGGCACAGGCCAGCCGCGTGCAAGGCAAACCCCTACCTGCTGGGCTATCGCTCCGGCCCCAACCCCTCAAATAATTTTTAAGAGAAATTTTCAGTCTAGTAAATGTTACTAGGTTGAGATTAATTAATGGAAATGGGTGATTATTTTCTAATCATCAGTTACTTATGATAAAACTCAAGTTTCTCTTGTTGCAGCTCTCCTTCATTCAGCATTCCCTCATAAATCCAGAGATCTTCTGTTTTGCTGACTATCCCTGTCATTCTGTTTCCACTGATATTCTGAAAGCACCACCAGAGGACGACAATCGAGAAATTGCCACATGGTAAGCAATAGCTTCTCTTCAAAGACTTAAACGACATGCTGGGGTCGCTGATGGCTCTGCACTCAGGAATTACTCTTGGTGGTGCTTGAGAGACCATATGGGATCCCCAGCATCAGACCCCCTGCATGCAAGACAAATGCCCTACCTGCTATACTACCAGCCCCTCATTTTCTTTATATTTTAAAATTAATAGCAAGCAACTACATAGATAATGGGTTTCTCTGACTTTAAAAAAATTTTTTGTTATACGATGTGAGTTATACAATTACAAGGATGTTCATATTTGGGTCTCTGTCATACAGTGTTCCAGCAACCATCCCTCCACCAATGTCCCATTCCCACCACCCACATCCCAAACACTCCACCCACACCAGCCCCTGCCTGCCCCTATTGCAGGCTTCTTTTTCTTCTCTTTCTATCTGACTCTGTCCCTTTATTTCTCTTCTGTTCTCTTACGCTTTGTGGCTTGCCCTACAGATATTAATGGTTTATGATGTTCCTATGTGTATATTCCATGAGTTCTAGTGTGACATTATAATTCCCCATTCCCCATCAACCTCCCCAAGTTTGTTGCAACTAGAATGATCATTACAGTGTATAAGTGTGAAAGATCCTGGGAAGGACCATTATGCCCTAAATACCATTAAGTTTGGTGCGCGGCTCGGGTCTGGAGTGTGTCTCTTCTGGCTGTTAGTTGTTATGGCTAGGAGCTTGTAGCCATTCCTATTGGAGGCTGGAGGATGGAGGTAGAGAAATGGGTGGAAGAGCCCAAATCCCGCTCTTAAGTCCAGCTAGCTTGGCCCCCTGCATGTGTAAGCGAGCCCTAAGAGCTATGTAGGACACGGCCAGGGGTGGCCAAGCCTTTTACCGTCCTCCAGAACTCCATGGTCCGCTCCACATGAGGCAGAGCTGTGCAGCTGTGGGTCTGGAGTGTCTCTTCTGGCTGTTGGCTGTGATGGCTGGAAGTTCGTAGCCACGCATAATGACATGGAGGTGGAGGAATGTCTGACATTTTTTGAGATTACTTTTATGACCTCATTCCCAACGAATGGAGATATTACTGGGCCCCCGCTCGAGTAAATGGATGAACAATGGGAAGACAACTGACTTTTATTTAAAAAAAAGAATATAACAGAATCTATATTCTTTTACCTATATTTTTTTTCTTTGTTCAAATTTTATTACACCACTTTTAGACATACAATTGCAAGATGCTCATGTCGAGTTTTTGGTTCTACAGTGTTCCAACACCCATCCCTCCACCGAACCCATCTCCCATCACTAATGTCCCCACCTCCCTCCCCATCCCACACCTCAACTACTTGGCGGGTTCTGTATGTCTTTTCTCTCCTCTCTATCTCTCCCTCCCGCCTACCTTTCCTATACATCGTAGAATGCAGTTCATTAAAGGACATAGCTGTTTCCACTAGTTTGATGGACTTGGGGGCCTCATGGTCAGAATCCAGACAGCATAAATGGCGGCTAATGTGGTGGGCAAGTCTCTTTGGCTGCTTGCGGAACCCCCCAGAGGTGATAGGCCCACTCCCAAAACTGCATCTGTCCTCCTGGGGGGTCCCCATGGTCAGCTGCGCCTGGGGAGAGCCGAGGTTCCAGCTTCCCCAGCCGAGTGTGAGGCTCTGCATGCTATGGCTGGTTGCCCCAGGGCAGCTCCTGGGTGGGGCCACCGGACCCAGACAAAATGGAGGGAGGAGGGGGCTGACCCCAGCTCCATCTGACGAATTCCCTCTGATTCCCGCTTCTGGGAACTGCCTACCTGGGCTCGAACTCGTTTTGCTCTGTTAATCTGGTCTTGAGGTAGTATCCCTCCTGGGTGAGCTGATATGCTGCATCGTCCAGACAGCGAAGGTGGCGGCTAGTTTGGTGGGCAAGTCTCATCCAGCTGCTTCTGGGATCCCCAGAGGTGATGGGCCATTCATTCATTCATTCATTCATTCATTCATTCATTCATTCATCCGTCTATCTATCTATTTATTTATTCATCTATTCATTCATTCATTCATTCATTCATTCATTCAGTCACGCCTGGCAATGCTCAGGGGTTTCTCCTGGCTCTGCACTCAGGAATTACTCCTGGCGGTGCTCGGGGGGGACCATATGGGATGCCGGGAATCAAACCCAGGCCAGCACAGGCCAGCCGCGTGCAAGGCAAACACCCTACCTGCTGGGCTATTGCTCCGGCCCTATTTGCTTTTTTTTTGGGGGGGTTTCACACCCGGTGATGCTCAGGGGTTACTCCTGGCTCTGCACTCCAGAATTACTCCTGGCGGTGCTCGGGGGACCATATGGGATGCCGGGGATCGAACCCTGGCCGGCACAGGCCGGCTGCGAGCAAGGCAACGCGCCCTACCTGCTGGGCTATCGCTCCGCCCCCTACCTTTATTTTTAACCTCTCCATTTTCCCTTAATTTTTTGTATTGCCTTTGAAATTATTGCAGGAGGTATTTTTATATGAAAGGACTGGACATGTTTGAAAAAATAAGACAATTTGAGTTTTGTCACTGACTGTTATCATTTATTTGGAAAATAATTTTGCTTGAATTCTGATTTCACTGAAAACATTTTATTTCATTCTTGTTAGGAAGAGCTTGGATTTGATTGAATCTCTCTTGAGGCTCGCAGAGGTGGGGCAATATGAGCAAGTCAAACAACTCTTCAGCTTCCCTATTAAGCACTGTCCGGATATGCTAGTGTTGGCCTTATTACAAATAAACACCTCCTGGCACACCTTGCGCCATGAACTCATCTCTACTTTGATGCCAATTTTCCTTGGAAATCACCCTAACTCGGCTATTATTTTGCACTATGCATGGCACGGACAGGTAAGACAAGCCATTCTATGTTTTAGTAATTGATCTTCTTTAACATTATTTAGACATTCATATTATCTGTCATTCTTTCATAAACATTTGATCTTTTAGTGTCATCTGGATATTGTAGCTTGATGTTTCAAGTAGATGATTTTTTAAATTTCATGGTGATAATGTGGTTCAGAGGGATAGCTCAGAAGAGCTACAGTAAATGTGAATGCTTTGTCGTCATAAGGCTTGCTTTGATAGCCAGTACTAGTCGGTAGTACCTTTAGCACTGCTGGAAGAAACCTCATGGGACTGTAACCACAGTAGTCTTTTTTGGATACAATCAAAGTATATCCCTCCAAAAAAAAACAACAAAATTTAGTACTACCAAAGCTTTTTATTGTTAGGACCAGAGTGTCCTTTTGGGGGTTGGAGGTTGGGTTTAGGGCCTCACCCTGTGGTACTCTGGGGATACTACTGACTATGCTCAGGGATCCATATGCACCATAAGCAAGAATGGGAATTGAACCCAGGTTATCTACATGCAAGACAAACACCTTAATATATCCCTGTGTTGTCTGTGTGTCTGTCTCGTGTGTGTTGTCTTCCACCCTCAGTCTTTCTGGCTCAGCGATATCCTTTTGATGAAGGAGCTTATCAGTAATGGAATTTGCACATAATTTTTAACAGTAAATTGAATTAATTTAATTGTGCATATATTGTTTCCTCTATGCAAGTGTTTATACTTTATTTTATTATTTTATTTATTATTTATTTATTTATTTATCTATTTATTTATTTATTTATTTATTTATTTTGCTTTTTGGGTCACACCCGGCAATGCTCAGGGGTTACTCCTGGCTCTGCACTCAGGATTACTCCTGCGGTGCTCGGGGGACCTATGGATCGGGGGTCGACCTGGGCTGGCACAGGCTGGCCGCGTTAAGGCAACGCCCTACCGCTGGCCGCCCGGCCTATACTTCATTTTAGTTCATGGTCAGCTTCCAAATCCTTATGCCTTCAGAAACAGTAGAATGTATTTGAAAAATATTTCTTTTTTTTCCTCTTTTTTTTTTTTTTGGGTCACACCCAGCGATGCTCAGGGTTACTCCTGGCTCTGCACTCAGGAATTACTCCTGGCGGTGCTCGGGGGACCCCAATGTGGGATACCGGGGATCAAATCCGGGCGGCATGAGCCGGCCGAGTGCAAGGCAAATGCCCTACCTGCTGGGCTATCGCTCCGGCCCAATATTTCTTCCTTTTGATTAACAAAAAAACCCGATTTTTTTTTTTTCTTTTTGGGTCACACCCGCGATGGTCAGGGGTTTCTCCTGGCTCTGCGCTCAGGAATTACTCTTGGCGGTGCTTGGGGGACCATATGGGATGCCGGGGATCGAACCCGGCCGGCACAGGCTGGACTTGTGTAAGGCAAACGCTCTACCCCGCTGGGCTATCACTCGGCCCCCAGAATATTTTCTTTTCTTTTCTTTCTTTTTTGGGCCACACCCAGACATGCTCAAGGGTTACTCCTGGTTCTGCACTCAGGAATTACTCCTGTCGGTATTTGGGGACCATATTTGATGCCGGGATCGAACCCTAGTTGACTGTGTGCAAGGCAAACACTATACCTTCTCTCCAGCCCCTAATATTTTCAATAATGTCAGAGCACAAGCTTTAACATGTTGATGCTAGTGATGCAGTTTGTATTAAGAAAATAGTCATTTAAGGGGCTGAGAGATGGTACTGCCTTACATGTGGCCAACCTGGGTTTGATTCTTGCAACCCCTGTGGTTCTTTGAGCCAGACAGGAGAGATCCGTGAAAAACATAGCCAGGTGTTAGATTTTCCATGCTTTTTTTTTTCCTGACTACACATCCATCGTGCATGCAGCAGCTTGATTTCCTGCAGTGGGGTCTCGTACTTTTTTAAAAAAATTTTATTATACCATGTGTGATATACAATTACAAGGATGTTCATAATTGGATCTCTGTCATACAGTGTTCCATCACTCCACCGTTGCCAATTTCCCACCACCCATATCCCAAACACGCTCCCACCACCCAAACCCTGCCTGCCCCTATTGCAGGCGCATTTTACTTCTCTGTGTATCTCTTTGTCTCTGTCCCTGTATTTCTCTTTCTCTCCTCTGTTACACTTTGTGGCTAGCCCCACAGATACTAACGATGTATGATGTCTCTATGTAAATATTCAGTAGTGAGTTCTAGTATGACACCATAATTCCTCATTCCCCATAACCTCTCCAGTTGTTGCAACTAGAAGAGATCATTACAGTGTATATATGAGAAAGATCCTGGGAGGGACCTGGTGCTAAAATGATTATACTCTTAAGATTGTTGCACGGCCGCACCAGTGCACATGTGGATCTGGAGTGTCTGTCTTCCAGCGGTTGGCTGTGGTAGCTGGGAGCTCAGGGCCATGCCCACCGTTCTGGAGTCTGGGGAATGGGCAGAGGGGCCCAAATCCCCACTCCAAGTCCGGCCAGTGTGGCTGCTTGCATGCTGAGCAAACCCTAGGAGCTATGTGGGACATGGCCAGGGGCTGGCCAAGCCTTTTACCATTTCATGTCATTTTTTAAAATGTCTATTTGTCTGTCTATTCATTTATCCATCCATCCATTCATTCATTCATTCATTCATTTATTTTGCTTTTTTGGGTCACACCCGGCAATGCTCAGGGGTTTTCCTGGCTCTGCACTCAGGAAATTATTCCTGGAGGTGCTCGGGGGACCATATGGGATGCTGGAGATCAAACCCTGTCTGGCATGGGCCAGCCGCGTGCAAGCAAACACCCTACCCGGTGGACTATCACTCCGGCCCTCCATGCCATTTTTGTCATACCTCTTTTGAATAATTTCCAAATAGTGCATTCTTATTTGTTGAAATAGCTAGATTTAGAAGTGTGATTTATTCATTCCCAGAACTAGTAAGCACTCCTGTACAAATTAAGGGATGATTTCTTGAAACTTATTTTGCATTAGCACTTTGTAATTTAAGAGTTTTTTATATTTATTTTTGATTTTTTTTTGGGGGAGGGGAGGGTCACACCCAGTGACGCTCAGGGTTACTCCTGACTCTTCGCTCAGGAATTACTCCTGGCGGTGCTCGGGGATCATACTGGATGCTGGGGATCAAACCCAGGTTGGCCACATGCAAGGCAAATGCCCTACCCTCTGTGCTATTGCTCTGGCCCTGTAATTTAAGGATTTAAATGAATATGATAAACCCACATTTCACACTTTATTCTTTTGTGTGTGGGAGAGGGATTGGGCCTCATCTGGCTGTTCTTAGAACTTATTCCTAGCTTACACTTAGGAATCCTTCTGGTGGGATCATGCCACATGGGGTGCTGAGTTCACATCATGGTTTGCAGTGTGCAAGGCACACGCCATACCTGCTGTACTAGTACTCCAGCACCCCACACTGTATTCTTAATTTTTTTGTTGTTTGTTTCAAATATTTAGACTTTTATCATCTAAATAAAGTCCAAATATTTAGAATTTAATATATAAAACCAGAGTTAGGGGAAGATTTCATTTGGTTGTATTTGAGCTTTACTGTGGAAAAGCTACTTTCGCTGTTTGAGACTTGATCTTAAAGTCACACTGATACACTTCTACGTAAAATTAGTTGAATGTTGTCACTAATGGTTATCAGAATGTTTGACTGTATTTATTGCTGTTTAACCCTCTTTCTCTCCATCCCGCCCTGCTTCCAGGGACAGTCTCCCTCAATCCGCCAGCTTATCATGCATGCAATGGCAGAATGGTACATGCGTGGGGAACAGTATGACCAGGCCAAATTGTCTCGAATACTTGACGTGGCCCAGGACTTGAAGGTGAGCTTAGAAGGAAGGATTAACTATTAATGATGAGATGATTTCAATAACAATTGTTGAATAATTCACATGTACTCACCACTTAGCAAGAATGAGATGAGATTTAGAGTTTTTCCTTATAGGTAGAAGAGGATTAGGAGAGGGATTTTAGATGTGCAAAAATGTTTTCATTTTCGTTTGATTGAATTTTTTGGTCTTCTATGAAATTTGTAAGGCTTTTTTGAGGGAAGATTTTCAAAATGATAGTTATTCAGATGTAGATGTCTTTTAATTGTATGCGATATATTTTGAAGAATTGGATTTAAACTCAAATATCATTAGTTTTATTAGGATATTTTGACAAATAGTCGGAGTATCTTTAGTCACTAGGTTCATGGTACAGCTTTTGTAATTAGATTAGAGTAATTGTAATTAGATTAGAATAAACCTGATTTCAAATTTTTCATGTGGGAAAACATGGAGCAATTCTTTTCTTTTTTGTTGCTTTTTTGGGGGTCATACCCAGCAATGCTCAGGGATTACTCCTGGTGGTGCTTCGGGGACCATATGGGATGCTGGGGATCGAACCTGGGTCAGCTGCATGTAAGGCAAATGCTGTTCCCTCTGGAATAATTGCTCTGGCCCCCATGGAGGAATTCTTGGGGAGCCCAATTGGTAGTAAGATCAAGATAGGGCCTCCTGTATGCAAAAATTACACTGAAATCTGTGAGCATTTCGGGGCACTGGATTTTTTTAAGTGGATGAGAATTTTCTTAAGTTTTGTTTCTTGATGTGCTTCAAGTATAATTATTTGAAAAAGCATAAAATAAATAGGTGGGGTTTTCTTTGGGGAGGGGGGGGTTTTGGGTCACACCCGGCAATGCTCAGGGGTTACTTCTGGCTCTGCACTCAGGAATTACTCCTGGCGGTGCTCAGGGGACCATATGGGATGCCGGGGATCGAACCCAGGTCAGCCGCGTGCAAGGCAAATGCCCTACCTGCTGGACTGTTGCTCCGGCCCCAATAAATAGTTTTTTTTTTTTTTTTTTTTTTGGCTCCAGCTCCAATGCATAGGTTCCCCCTTTTTGGGTCACACCCAGCAGTGCTCAGGGTTTTCTCTGGCTCGGCTCCGGTCGGGGACCTGGGATGGGGTCGAACCCAGGCCGGCATGGGCCAGCTGCGTGCGGCAACGCCCACCCGCTGGGCCTCCCGTTTTTTTTTTTTTTTTTTTTTTGGGTCACCCGCATGCTCAGGTCTCCTGGCTCTCCTCAGATTACTCGCGTGCCGGGGACCTAGGATCCGGGATTCAACCGCCCCCGCCGGCTCAAGGCAAACGCCCTACCCGCTGGGCTATCGCTCCGGCCCCTGGTTTTTAAAAATAGAATTATATTGTCCCATAAGTGCAAGCTGCATTTCAGCCCCTAGCCCATATTGACCTCTGGTCACTGTCACGCATGATCCCTGAGCGTAAAGCCAGGGGTAAGCTCTGACTATCACTGAGTATATGACTCCAAAACAAAACAAACAAAAAGAAACTGATGTTACCACTATATCTTAGCTGTTTTTTAAAAGGTGAAAGCAAAAACTACTTGCAGAATTTTTTGTTTGGATATTTTTGCAACATTAAAATCAGGAAACAAAGTAGAATAAAGAGAAAGTTACTTAACTGCCTGACTTGTAGTTTATAATATTCTTTTTCTTTAGGCTTTGTCAATGCTGCTAAATGGTACTCCATTTGCCTTTGTTATTGACCTTGCTGCACTTGCTTCTCGTCAGTGAATACCTCAAACTTGACAAGTGGCTCACAGATAAAATTCGAGAGCATGGAGTAAGCAGGATTTGTCCATTTATTACTGCTTTTAAATTTTGATGGTTAAAATAGTTAAATTTTTTTTAATGACAATGAAGATGTGACTATACTCTGGATTTTAGCAATAATCTTAATCTTTAACTGAAAGCTGCTTTTTAAAATCTGAAATTAAGCTCAAGTACACTGAGGTATTTTCTCTTTCAGGAGCCTTTTATCCAGGCATGCATGACTTTTTTAAAGCGACGGTGCCCTTCTATTTTGGGCGGACTTGCCCCAGAGAAAGATCAGCCGAAAAGTGCTCAACTTCCTCCAGAAACGCTGGCGACAATGTTGGCATGTTTACAAGCCTGTGCAGGGTAAGAACAGAATAGTTGAAAATCCTAGAATTAGATTGGGATTATCTAGAGAGTTGTTTATTTAGGGAAGACAGGTTGAATGATTAAGTGACAGTTCTTTTTTTTTTTTTTTTTTTTTTTTTTGCTTTTTGGGTCACACCCGGCAATGCTCAGGGTTACTCCTGGCTCTGCACTCAGGAATTACTCCTGGCGGTGCTCAGGGGACCATATGGGATGCCGGGAATCGAACTTTGGCCAGCATGAGCTGGCCGCATGCAAGGCAAACGCCCTACCCGCTGGGCTATTGCTCCGGCCCCCGTGACAGTTCATTTTATTTTTTCTGCTTTTTTGGGTCACACCCAGCAATGTTCAGGGATCACTCCTGGCTCTGCACTCAGGAATTACACCTTCTGTGCTCCGGGGACCATATGGGATGCTGGGGATCTAACCTGGGTCAGCCACTTGCAAGACAAACGCCCTACCTGCTGCTCTGTAGCTTTGGTCTGTAAAAGTGACAGTTTAAACCACCAGATATTGCTGTGTCAAGTACTACTATATTATTTTTAATAATTAGATTCATGTAAGTTCATTTTCAGATATCATGGGAGATGAGGTTCCAAATCTATGATTTACCTGTCCCAGAACCATTGTTAAAGGCTACTTTTCCTTCTAATTATTTTTTTAATGCCCAGAATCAGTGAAATATACTATAGGCATTGAAAGGCTTGTCTTGCCTGTGCCTGACCCAATTTAATTGCTGTCACCTTAGTGGTCCCCTGATGACTGCCAGGAGAGACACGTAACCATGTTTAAGGATGCATAAGCTGTGTGTCCCATAACCCCACCCCTACCACCCACACCCCCCATCCTCCCACCCTAATCCTGGCCATCGAAAACAAGAGTCACCCATAATCTAGGAGTTTATTCTGGGTTTATATTTTATTGAACTGTCTTTTCTTGTTTTGATTACAATGCCTCTTGGTAAATTTTTAAATTGGGAAATTCATGTTCTAGGGCCCTTTATTTGCATACAGATTTTAGGTTCAGTTCTTAGTTTCTGCAATGAAGTTACAAAATTTACCCTTGGGGTTTTGATAAGGATTTATCAAACTGATGGCAGAAGTCTCAGTTTCTGGTGACGCTTGCCATCTTGACAATATTATGGTGGGGTATTTTTCCCCATCACATCCCTCCACCCCTCTCAATCATTTGGATCTTTCGTCACTGTCTTCCCATTGTTCATCGATTTGCTCCATTAGTCTTGTCACAAGCAAGTGTAACCCAAGGGCATCTGCTTGCTCCAGGGACAGGAGGAGCCGGAAACATTCTTCAGATCATGGACCTGAGGTCCATAATTGTTACTAGTTTTTGGCATAACAAGTAAATAAAACAGGCTTTGTCATGTAGGTGGTATGGTCTCAGTAGAAGGCTCTCGAGCATTTACTGATGAAACTAAAAGGGGGAAGATCAGGTTTTCTCTTTGATGGAACTTTGAGGAACTATGGAGTCTGGATGTTGAGAATGACTGACTGACTGCATGATGTGTGGTTTGTTCTGGCTTCTTGCTAGGCTTACTGGTATCAGTTAGAACCTGTCTAGAACTGTATACAATGTATAAATGTGAAAGATCTTGGGAAGGACCTTATCCTAAAATCAGCATTCTCTAAGAATATTTGCGGCCACGCACCAAGGGAGCTATGGATCTGGTGTGGGTGGGTCTCCCTCATATCTTTATTTTTTCAGTGAGTTATTTTTTTAATTTTTATTTTATATCTATCTATCTATCTATCTGTCTGCTATCTATCTATCTATCTATCTATCTATCTATCTATCTATCTATCTATCTATCTATCTATCTATCATCTATCTATCTATCTATCTATCTATCTATCTATCTATCTATCTATCTATCTATCCTTTATATTTATTTGTTTATCTATTAATCAATTAATTAATTCTGCTTTTTTGGGTCACACCGGTAATGCTCAAGGGTTACTCCTGGCTTTGCATTCAGGAATCACTCCTGTGGTGCTCAGGGGACCATATGGAATGCCGGGATCGAACCCGGTTCTCTGCATGCACCATAAGGCCCTGCCCACACTGTGCTATCGCTCTGGCCTGAGTTTTTTATTTTTAGGGCATTTTTTGCATATCAGATTTTTTTTTTTTTTTTTTTTGGGTCACACCCAGCAATGCTCAGGGGTTTCTCCTGGCTCTGCACTCAGGAATTACTCCTGGTGGTGCTCGGGGGTAATTACTGCATGGGATGCTGGGTATCGAACCTGGGCCAGCACTAGCAGGCTGCATGCAAGGCAAACACCCTACCCTCTGGACTATCGCCCCGGCCCCAACACATCAGGTTTTTTTTGTAGAAGTAGTTTCATTTTGTAAACAGACCAATTTCTGTTTACCTTTATTTGTTAGTTGCTTTCTTTTTTTCTTTGCATTGTTAAATTGCATTGACAACTGTCAGAACAGAGTTGTTCATTTGTGGAGGTTGGGGTTTTTGGGGGGGCATTACTTTGGTGTTGGTTGTGGCACTCCTGGCTCTGTTCTCAGGATTCAGCTCTGGCAATATTGGGACAAACTGTGTGGTGCTGGGGATGGAATGGGATTGGTGCAGAGTGGGCAAGCACCTTACCGCCTGTACTCTTAAAACCACTTGATTTGTTTTCTGTTCAAATTCAGTTTTATTTTTACTTTTCGCCTATTCACTTTTTGCCATGTAAAGGCTCAAACCAGGCATTCAAATATACAACGTGAATTTTCTTTGCCTGAGCTGCTTTTCTGACCTTTATTTTGAATTTAGATCAAACTTGCAACATCTGATTAATTAATTTTGCTTTTGGGGTCACACCAGCAATGCTCAGGGGTTACTCCTGACTCTTCGCTCAGGAAGAGTCACCCAAGCTCGGGTTACTCCTGACTCTTCGCTGGCATAGCTCAGATAGAGGATACTAGGGATTGAACCTGGTTTGGCTGCATTCAAGACAAATGCCCTACCCGCTGTGCTGTCACTTCTGTCACTACAAAATTTATTTTATTTTATTTATTTATTTATTTTTCTTTTTTGGGTCACACCCGGCAATGCTCAGGCGTTACTCCTGGCTCTGCACTCAGGGACCACTCCTGGCGGTGCTTGGGGGACCATATGGGATGCCGGGATCGAACCCGGGCCGGCATGGGCCGATCAGCGTGCAAGGCAAACGCCCCTACCCGCTGGGCTATCGCTCCGGCCCCAACTACAAAATTTATTAAGATGGTAGATGAGGTGATTTTGTGACTTGGGGTTAGGTGTGGTTGAGGCTTTTAAGCCATACCCAGCAGTCCTCAGGGCCTATTCTTTGCTCTGCACTCAGGAAATCACTCTTGGATAGGCTTCAAGTACCTTATGTTCGAGAGATCAAACCTAGTTCAGCCATGTGCATGGCAAGTACCCTGTCCTCTGTACTATCTCTCAGATCCAAGGTGATTTGTTGTTGTTGTTTTGGTTTCTGGGCCCCATCCGGAGGTTCTCTAGTTTACTCTGGTTCCGTGTTCAGGGGTTCACTCTTGGCAGAGCCAGGGAACTTGACTACTGGGGATGAACCCTGGTCAGCCACATGCAAAGCAAGCGGCCTTTATTTTGAAATTTTACTCATTTGATTGGGGTGTCTTTGATTTGGGTTTTATCTATGCAGTGCTTTAAGTTTGGTGTCATTTGTGTTCTACGTTTATTTTGCAAATATTTTATAATCTCTTTGAACCTATTTTAGGCCACTGATGGCTATTCCACGAATTACTCCTATCCTTATGCTCTATAGTCACTCTTGGCAGAGTCTCAGGAACCTTGTGCCAGGAATTGAATGCAGGTCTTGAATGTAGGTCTCTTTATTTAAAGTTTGTACTCCTTAACAATCTTCTGATTTTTT
>JAJIBD010015616.1:0-20546 GCA_021461705.1 Cryptotis parvus | reverse complement strand
AAAAAAAAAAAAAAAGCAGGATGGTGACAAATTTTCAGAGCAGCGGAAAGGAAAGGCATAGCATGCTTTAGGATCACTTAGAAAAGGGGAAAAGGAAAGGCATAGTGTTTAGGAAAGGGAAGGGAGACAGAACCGGCTCCATAGCAGTGCTGCAATTGCTCGGAGGCTGGGAGCAGCTTCCCAAGTTGGGCTGTGTCTGGGGGTTACTAGAATATTCTTCCCTGTTCCCCATCTGTGGAAGCGCCCTACGTTTTTATTGCTGGTGCTGAGCTCTGTCCCCAGGTGCTCCCCTCCACCCCCCAGTCCCTGGTCTCTGAGCTCTCCCCAGGTGCTCACCATCACCTCCATTTCCTGGTCTCTGAGCTCTCCCCAGGTGCTCACCATCACCTCCATTTCCTGGTCTCTGAGCACTTCCCAGGTGCTCCCCATCACCCCCCATTTCCTGGTCTCTGAGCACTTCCCAGGTGCTCCCCTCCACCCCCATTTCCTGGTCTCTGAGATCTCCCCAGGTGCTCACCATCACCTCCATTTCCTGGTCTCTGGGCTCCCCAGGTGCTCACCATCACCTCCGTTTCCTGGTCTTTGAGCACTTCCCAGGTGCTCCCTCCACCCCCATTTCCTGGTCTCTAAGCTATCCTCAGGTGCCCCCTACACCCCCCATTTCCTGGTCTCCTGATCTATGCCTGTTCGCATGCAACTTCCAATCTTCCAGTGATTGCCTAAGGGAAACCCACTGGGGCTGGGGCATCCAAACCAACAGAACCCTGAGCTGGATGGGGATGGGTCAGCATCCACCCCGTTCACATGCTCAGTGGGCAGCGAGGCAGTAGGACACCCCAAAGCCCTAATCCATGGGCATCCTGAGTGTTGGCATTTTGGGCTAGGAGACCCCACTCCGCAGGCACTTGAATTCTGGGCAGTTTCTCTGTCATTGTCAGCGTCCTGTGAGGGCCTCCCCCATGTCCCCTGTCTGGAGTGACCCGCCTACTCTAACAGAAGGCAGAAGGGCACCACGAGGAAACATCAGACAGTGCCCCCGCCCCGTGTAAAAGAGAACCCTGGCACTGACCGCGAACTGCCTAGTGGTTGTGTTCTAACTGTGAACATCCTCAGTATGAGGAGAGAGCTTAGAGTTACCCAGAGAAAGGGCTCCACGCTGCATATATCTATCATTGGGGGTCCATGGTGCCGTTGATGGGCCCATGGTGCTGCGTTTCAGTCTTTCCAATCCAGGTGTTCAGTCAGATGATGGCTCCATTTCTTCTCCTGGGTTTTGAAAAGGGGAAGACATGAGAGAGATGACTGCAATATATTGGGTGTTTGTAGTCATTTAGTTCATGAAACAAATAAACCCCAATGGTGAACACCCTCAAAGTGATTTGGAGCACACATTCTGGCTATTAAAAAAAAAGTAACATTTGCTATTAATAGATTTAGGGAGCCCTTCCCAGCAGTATTCAGGGGGCCAGGGTCCACCCCCAGTAGTGCTCAGTAAACCAGGCAAGATGGCCCAGTGCTTGGGCCCAGTACTGAGACCCATGGTAGCCAGGGATCCCCAGGGCTGGGGGGGTCTCCATTCCAGAATCATCAGGGCTGGGGGTGGGTGTCTCCATTCCAGGCATCACACATGCTGTCAGCCCTGTGTGCTCTGCCTGGTCCCAGGCTGTATAATCCTCTGAGTTGGGACTTTAGTAAGTCTCTCCCGACAGTTACTAAGTGTAAAAAGCACATTTCTGATTCTTCTTTTCCTCCCTAAATGCATTTCACCTGCAAGGCCCGTGCATTCTCCTCTGAAGTCTATCCAGACTCACCCACCTCTCTGCAGGCTAACGGTTCACAGTGTGAACCCTGTCTGCGGCGTCTGTCGAGAGAAGTGGGTCTCCTGCCCCCATCTGCTGTGACTCCCACTGACCATTTACTGGGAGCAACTGAAGTGACCTTTCAGTAACGGAAATGGGATCCCGATACACCCATAAAATGCTTAATGGAGTCAGGTCAGATAAAGGATAAGAACCAAGTAGGGCTAGAGTGATAGCACAGCGGGAGGGCACTTGCCACGCAGGCATCCAATCTGACCCATTCCACAGCACCCACATACTCCCTGAGCACTGCAAGGAATGACCCCTGAGTGCAGAGCCTGCAGTAAGCCCTGAGCACCGCCAGGTATGGCCAAAAAACGAAAACAAACAAACAAACAAACCTCAAGGCCTTCATATTCATTTACGTCATTGAGGCTATTTCCCCAGCTCCTCATTTTTTTTAAAAAATGGTTTTAATATTTAAAACTTCAGCTGCAAAATGTGGATGTGCTTGTGGGGTCCCAGAGCTGTAGCAGACGCCAACTATCCCTGGTAATAATGAACAGCTGCTTTGCTCAGGGACTTGCTTCACTTACGGCATTTGTCTCCCCAAATATTGGGGTTAACTAGAAATCCAGTGGCGATGGAAACCCAGCACGGAAGAAAGGAGAAGGTGTGCCCTCGACACGCCTCAGTGGCCCCAAGGAAGCCGTGCTCGCTGAGGGCTCCCAGCTCCCAGTCTCCCACTGCCAGCAGGATGCAGTGAGACCATTTGCCCTGCAAGGGGCAGAAGCCAACCAAATGCTAGTTCAGCCTAGACCGAGAGATGGTGGTACCTGCGATGGTTTGTAGCCTGAGCCACTGATTAGTTTGCATAAACATTTTGCTGGCATTGTGACCCCAAAATACTGAAAAGATCTTGTGCCTATTTCATAAGCAGCTCTATATGAATATATTATTGTATTGCATACTATTATTTTATACTTCTTATACTATTGGATTTAGGATCGACTGGGGTTTGTTGTTAGCCTTATCAGAGACCATGTGGGTTACTAGTGATGGAAACCGTTATCATCACAGGCTCAGAGGTGGACAATAGGGCTTCTCCCACGAAATGTAAGATTCTTGGGAAAAGGCAGTTGGACTAACAGAGAGCTGGGTGGCGTTTCCAATGAATTGCCTGCTGGAGATTGCCACTACCTCATAGAATAGAGCACTATACATTAGTCAGAATAGAGAGAGTTGCTATTTTTGCATTCTGAGCAGAAGCACTATTCATATAAAAGAATGTTTCAGATGTTCAAACGCTTTTTACAGATCAGAAATCCCCAAGCTGGAGGCTTGATGAATTTAAAAAGTGAACAAAACACAACGTGATGAAATGCTTAAACGCCCCAGAAACTGATGAACAGGCTTTGCAGTTTTTAGATTTCTGCCACAAAATGGAGGCGGTTGCTTCCTTAAGCGTTCCTTTCTGTTATGTTGGGCAAATTGAAGCATTTTTATTCTGAATTTCTTCATACCAACACCTCTTGCTTTAAATAATCTTGTTATCTAAAATGAACTCATGGCATGTCTTGCCGTACAGCAAAGCTGATTTCCATTCAGAGCCATAGAGAGAGCAGGTAGGACAATTGCTTTGCACACAGCCAGCCCTGGGTTTGAGCCCTGGCATGACACATGGTCCTCTAAGCCCACCAGGAGTGATTCCTGACCACAGATCCATGAGTAAGCCCTGAGCATAACCAAATATGGCCAAAAAATGAAGGGGGTTGAGGGGAGAGCGGATTTCCATGCGTAACAATAATCGGTATGAAAAATCTCATTTCAGCATAGGTCACCCAGTATTCACCCAGCATAGATTTCCCTTCTGGAACTCGTCCTTTAATCAGAGTGGCCTGGTAGGCATATTACTAATGACACTTACTGGTGCAAATTGAGTATGTGTTCCCCTAAAATCCTTGTTGAATTGCTGTCCTCTAGAGAGAGATTATGGAGCCCTTTGGAAGTTGGTTATGTCAGGAGAGAGGAGCCCTGGGGAGGGGGTCAGTGCCTTTACAGGGAAAACCACGAATGTGGTCACTTTGGCCATGTGAAGACAGTGTGAAGGACAGAGCCGGGTCCTCACATGTCTCCAAATGTGCCGGTGCTCCTGGTCTGGTGCTCCTGCCTCCAGCGCTCTGGGAATCCGTATTTATGATCAAGGCTTGCCGCTCTGGGGAACAGCCCTGGCGGGAAGGACACCTGCCCAGCAAACTGCTTCCTTCCTGGAGCTGTTACCATTCTTGAATCTAAAACATGACTTTTGGTTATTCCATAGGCTTGACAACAATGACTTAACATAGTAGTGGGCACTAATGTCGCCCAAGGCTCCCCTCATTATTCTTCACCCCTGCTCCCCTCCTCTTCCTGCACCCACATGACTGATTAGCCATTCGGTTCTGTTCCAGAAAATGTCTTTGCTTAATTACGTGCCACTCTAGGAACGGCAGCACTGCACTGCAGAGTAATGGGCAGGTGCCACCCACCAGCCCTCACGCCCACCCGCGGCCTCTGCAAACTACGTCATGTCTAGGGCAAGGAGCCAGAGGAAGCGTCAGCTGTTAATCTGTCCTCTTGCCTGAAATTGATTTCCAGCTTGGCCCTGCTAGAGGCTCCTCACTGTCCTGCCAGGTTTCTGGAATACAAAAGAGTTGAATGATGCCGAGTTGGGACTGTTCGGGGCTGCTGGTCCCTAGAGGGTGAGGGAGATCCTCAGAGACTCTCAGTTTTTTTCATTTGGCATTTCAGATGGTGATTGCTTCCGGTTTAGGTGTCAGGATTTTCACGTGTGTGTAGGGGGAAGGGGTGTGTTCTGGCTTTAAGAGTCTTGCTTTTACCCAAGTTCCCCAAGCCACAGGCAGACAAAAGCCTCACTGACATGAAGTCAGCTGGGCCAAGTCAGAAATCCGATTCTGTCCTGACACCCACGACTTCCGGAGCCTCGGCGTGTATACTTCCAAATTAAGAACTTTATAAACCTGCTGGAAAAATAAACCTTCAGTGCTGTCCTCTGTATTCCAACTGTTTCAAACCAAACCCACACAGTCAGGGCCCCCGCAGGTGACGGAACAGGACGCCCTCTCCCAGCTCTGCCTCTTCCACCCTGTGTTTCCATTAGACGCTCCTATTCCTTCCCCACAGACTTGTTTCTTTGCTTTTCTTTGGGTACTCAAGGATCATATGTGGTACCAGGTCAACCACATACATGTAAGGCAGATGCTTTAACCTCCGCATTGATCAGGGTTTTTTTTTCTTTTCTGACCATGTCTAGCTGTGGCAAGGGCTTATCTTCCTATCTCTGCACTCACAGAGCATGTGTGGAGGGCTCAGGGGTGCCAGGGATTGAATCGGGTCTGCTGCCTGCAAGGCAAGCGCCCTTTCCACTGTACCATCTCTCCAACCCCTCTGGTTACCTTTTAACATTCATGCTAAAAGGACCAAGCAAGTATTGCTCTCCTGTTACGCATCAGACAGTATCTGAGCAAAACATCACAACTTTTTCATTCATGTCTGTGCCTCTGAGGCCCATGACTCCTCCTGACAATGCCACTGAGTATTTTTCCATTAAGGAGTGTGATTCCGTAGCTGTAGCCTCTGACTACAGTGCTGGGTTGCCCGTGATTCTGAAGCGCCCACTCTTCCTGCTGCATGGCGCGTCCCTCTGTCCCACTCCGGTGTATCATCTCTCAGTGTCACCTTTACAAATTCTACTCGTGCTCAAGGTCGGAACTAGCCCAGCCTCCTCCAGAATTCTCCCTGCTGCTCTTTGAGACGTCTTCCTCCTCTTCCTCGGAAACCAACACTTACGGACACTTGAGCACCGTGCAAGGTCTTGAAGTGGTCCTGAGTGTGTGTCAAGCCTATGTGTTGTCTTTCTCTAGCGAGGCTGCGCGTTCCTTGGAGCCGGCATCATGTGTCGACAGTGGTGTTTACCCGGCGCAGGGCACAGAGCGGGTGCCGCATGAGCTGTGAAGGAACGCGACGCTGCTCCGGGTGCCTCGATCATTCTTGCCACAGTCTGTCTCCTGCCGGTGACTCGATGCAGGAAAACATCTCGCTAGCTCGTGACGACGCAGACAGGGACTTCACAAACAAAGGAAGTGTTTTGGAGGAGGAAACGGAAAAGAAAGTTTTGAGGTGTCTGGGAGGCTTACATTTCTTTGACAGTGATGGTAAATGATAAAATATAAAAAGAAATCCTTGATCGTAATTTGAAAATAAGGAAACTGAGGGATTTGAGCCCAAGACTGGAGGCCCCGAGATATAGCCCTTGCTCCTAGCTCACTGCCCCTGAGGCTGTTCTGTGCTGTTGGGGTCTACTTGAAGGCATCTGCCACTTCAGTAGCATGAGGAGACGGAGCCTGGGGAGACAAGCATGGCCCCTCGCAGTTGGCGTGCTTCCTGCGACATCTGAGAAGGGCCAGGCTTTGGTGGGTGTCAGGCCTGGGTTTCCTAGACAAGACACAACTCAAGCTGCATCTTGTCCATCTCACAAGATCTGCAAGATGTGAGAGTAGAGTTTGGGTACAGGGGCGGGGGTGGCAGGGAGATGGTACAGCAGAGTAGGTGCGTGACTAGCACAAGGCCCACCTGAAAAAGAAAATCTGAATATATGCTTTGCAAGCAAGACTCCCATGAAAGTAGGATTTGTCAGAAGATAGTGCAGGGATTAAGCACTTGCCTCACTTGTGACCTACCCCAGCACCATCCTTTGGACTATAGGGTCCTCTGAGCACCTCCAGGAGTGATTCCTGAACACAAAGCCAGGAGTGATTCCTGAACACATAGCAAGCAGTACCCTGAGTACTGCTTACTATGACCCTGAATCATAGGGAGAAGAAAATATATTAAAAGTAATTTGGTTTCTTTGCTGTGCAGGGAATCAAATTTACAAGGGGTAAAGCATGTTCTCTACCAGTGAGCTGTGTGCCTAGCCCTGAATATATTTTTTTGGTTTGGGAACTTTTTCTTGGGGGAGGGTGCCCAAGCCTTGCCTCCATGGTTAGTCCAATGCCCAGGCCCAGAGATGTGGTACTGCTTCCACTCAGGGGTACTGGGGGCCCTCAAGGTTGCCAGCTAGGGCCGGAGTGATAGCACAGCAGGGAGGGCTTTTGCCTTGCATGTGGCTGGACCTGGGTTCGTTCCCCAGCATCCCATATGGTCCCCAAGCACCATCAGGAGTAATTCCTGAGTGCAAAGCCAGGAGTAAACCCTGAGCATCGCCGGGTGTGACCCAAAAAAAAAAAAATTTATTTTATTTTATTTTATTATTTTTTTTTTTTTTTTTGCTTTTTTGGGTCACACCCGGCAACGCTCAGGGGTTACTCCCTGGCTCTGCACTCAGGAATTACTCCTGGTGGTGCTCGGGGACCATATGGGATGCCGGGATCGAACCCGGGCGGCACAGGCCGGCCGCGTGCAAGGCAAACGCCCTACCCGCTGGGCTATCGCTCCGGCCCCAAGAAAAAAATTTAAAAAAGAAAAGCCCACCAGCTGGAGTTCTGGGCAGTACCAGGAGTTGAATTCAGGGTCTCATGTATAGCAGACATGTACCCAATCCTTTGAGCAAGCTCCCAAGCCCCTAAATACATTTTAAAAACTAATCCGTTCATGCTAATATTCTTATTCTATAGCGCAAGAATAGTGTAGAGATTTCAGATGCTCGTAGTAGGAGTTTGACTAGAAGTAAACATAGCAATTAATTTCTTTCTTATTAAATTTTAATTTATTATACCATTGTGAGAGATACAAACTTGTTCCAATTGGGTTTCAGTCATACTGACGCAGAACATTTCTTGAGAGGGTCCGTGAAAATGCAAATCCAATGTGAATTTGCACCGGGTTTGCCCCCCCATTTCTGCCTTTCTACTGGGGTCTGTTCCAAAGGCATCTGGCGGCTTCACTGGCTCCTACAGTCTAGCTTCTACCAGGTACTGAGACTCTTGCAAATATTCCAGAGGTGTTTGGATTTTTGTTTTGTTTTTCTTAGTCTGGTGGTCACACACCCAGTGATGCTCAGGAGTTGCTCCTGGCTCTGCACTCAGGAATTACTCCTGCCAGTGCTCGGAGGACCATGTGGGATGCCAGGGATTGAACCTGGGTCAGCCACATGTGAAGCAAGTGCCCTCCCTGCTGTGCTATCGCTCCGGCCCCCAGACACGTTCATTTTTTTAAATATTTTATTATACCACTGTGAGACATTGAGATATCAATTACAAAGATGTTCATGTTTGGGTTTCGATCATACAGTGTTCCAGCACCCATCCCCCAACCAGAGACATGTTCATTTTTAACCTGAAGTTTTTATAAAGAACAACATCAAGGCCTAGCAAGAGCCATCTGACATGGAACCTTTTTTTTTTTTAATACTTTATTATGGCAACTTTTAAAGTGGGAAAAGCCAGTGACACTGTTCCCTGGCCAGATCCTATTTCTGCTGAGCCACACCCAAGTGAAATAACTGTGCCAATCGGCAGGATATTAAACATGACAGACACCGCCCCTGCATGGGGCACTGCCGCCAAGGACTGAGTGCGTGTCCACTAGGCATCTCCTTGTTTAAGATCCACCAGCCCAGCCACCGGCAGGAGCAGCTATTTCGTGCCTCTATTGAAAGTTCATCTGAAACTGTCCATGTGGGTGATTCTCACAGTTCCCAGAGTATTACAACCATGCTGAATTCCTCTCGAGAGACTCCTCCCACGTGGTGCTCCGGCTCTGTGGTCTTTCAGAATTCAGGCCACCCAAGCACCGTCTCCAGGATGAGTCAAGTGTGGAGGAGCAGGATACACAAGGCCCCTTCACCCCTGGGAGCACCTGCCCTCCAAAGGGGTGACTTGCCTCTCTCAGCCCCTGGGAGCACCCCCCGAGGGGGACTGCCCTCTCAGCCCCTGGGAGCACCCACCCTCCGGAGGGGTGACTTGCCCCTCTCAGCCCCTGGGAGCACCTACCCCTCCAGAGGGGTGACTTGCCTCTCTCAGCCCCTGGGAGCACCCACCCTCCGGAGGGGTGACTTGCCTCTCTCGCCCCTGGCCGCCCACGCCCTCCGGAGAGTTGACTTGACTCTCTCAGCTCCAGTGATCTCTAGAGAAGATCATTTCTTCCCATGGCTGACATAAAGCAGAGCCAGGCCCAAGAGCCCAAGGAAGTCCAGCCCAGAGCTGTTGCTGTCTAAGGGAGAAGCAATACCGGAGGCAGAGGAAGTGAGCCCGTGGGTACAGTGGAGGCGCACTACTGGACACACGTGGTAACCGAAGTGTCCAGTCACTGGAAGCGACGGCAGCCTCTCCTCCCAGCTCCTTTGCTGGTTAGCTCTTCCGCTCTCCCAAGCCTCTGTGTCATGTGCTGTCATTATCCCCAGGCTGCAGAGAAATCGCAAGATTAAATACTTTGCTTGACTTGACTCAGTAGGATTGGAATCATAAGACATTCACATGCCATAACCCAAATTCTATTTTTTGGTTGTTGTTTTTCTGTCTGGGGATACTTCAGGCAGTACTCAGGACTTAATCCTGGCTCTGCTATCAGGGATCAAACCTGCCGGTGCTTGAAGGGTAGTAGGAGGTGCCAGGGATCGAGCCTGGGTCAGTCACATACGAGGCAAGCGTCCTTCACTGTACTGTCTCACAGGCCCGGTAATAACCAAATTCTTGAACTCAGTGCCACAGACCCACAGAGCACTTAATACATGTGCAAAGGGAGGAACTATGTCCTCATTCTTGGTTTCTCATGTGGCGGTGGCAACAAAGAGAGTTGCCAGCCTACAGCGCACTAGGAGTTCAAAAATGAGGAACAACTTAAGAATCATCAGGGCCCCAGAGGGACAGGGAGGTCACCCCGATGAGGGAGTAACAGTCAAAGATATCGTTGCTGAAAAGTTCCTAGAGCTGGACAATGCAGGCATCCAGATCCAGGTAGCCCAAAGGGTACCAGTGAAAAGAGGCCCTAATAAAAAAGACTCCGAGACATACCTAATCAGAAGGACAAAAACAGCAGAGATACAATGCTGAAAGCAGTGAGAAAGAAGGAAATTACATACAAAGAAGCACCCCTAAGATTTAAAGCAGACCTAGCAAATGAGACTGTCCAGGCTTGAGACCAGTGGTGGGATATAGTTTTAAAAAAAAACTTAAGGGATCGGAGGCGATAGCACAGTGGGTAGGGCATTTGCCTTGCACGCGGCCAACCCGGGTTCAATCCCGGCATCCTACATGGTCCCCGAGCATTGCCAGGAGTAATTCCTGAGTGCAGAGCCAGGAGTAAGTAACCCCTGAGCATTGCCAGGTGTGACCCAAAGAGAAAAAACAAAATAAATAAATAGATAAATAAATGAATAGATGGATAAATAAATAAATAAATAAAACTTAAAATAGAAAAGTCCAATGAGGCTTTTCTGGGGAGGGAGCACCCCTCCAGAGTGAAGCGCTGGGGGTGTCGTAGAATACTGGAGAAAATGCCCACGTTCTCTTCCCACTGTCCTTCCTCCTTGCACTTGACACTGCAGCTCTTCTCATGAAAAAGGTGGAGTTTCTTTTCCCAGGGTTGACGCTCAGAAGCCTGCTGTGTGTTTGGCTCTCTTGGACTTTAGCACTGCAATGCGAAATGTGGATGATGACAGAACAGAGGGGCCAGTGACCCTCGTCACCTAGACAGAGAGCCCAGCACCTACAGGCCTAAGAGTGAGCCTGGATGAGACCAGTCAGCTCTGAGCCAAACCACCCACCAGCTGCAGAGACCTGAGCTATGTCTAGGCCAGCCAGGCCTGACCCAGGTTCACAGCTGCCCAGGTGGCCAAAAGCCGAAGGTCTGAGCAAAAGCCAAGGTCTGTTGTTGCATGTCACTGAGACCTCCTGGCGGCTTGTTATTTGATTGCCAGTACAGGGTGGTCTTTTCTTTTTTTTTTTTTAATTTTTTATTATTTCCCCCCCAAATATTATTACACAATTTTAGACATACAAATGAAAGATGCTCATGCAGAGTCTTGGTTCCACAGTGTTCCAACACGCATCCCTCCACCCAAACCCATCTCCCATCACCAATGTCCCCCACCTCCCTCCCCCCCCAACCACTTGGCAGGTTCTGTGCGTCATCTCTTTCCTCTCTGTATCTCCTTCCCACCAAACTTTCCTGCTCCTCGTGGAATGCAGTACATTAAAAGACATTACTGTTTCACTATTTTAGTGGACCGACCTGGGCTCGAACTGGTTTTGCTCTGTTAATCTGGTCGTGAGGCAGTTTCCCAGCGTCCGGACAGCGAAAATGGTGGCTAGTGTGATGGGCGAGTCTCATCTGGCTGCTTCCGGGACCCCCCAGAGGCGACGGGCCCACTCCCAAAACCTATCTGCCCTCCTCGGGAGCCCATAGTCAGCTGGGCCCGGCGCAAGCCGAAGTTCCAGCCTCAGGGTGGTCTTGTTAGGCAAAAAACTAATGTGGCACAAACTGTACTGGCCTTTGGCTTGCTTTGGGAAAGAATAAAGGAGGCATCAGTGGGTCCAAGATAAGGCCTCTCAAACTGGACACTGCTGACATTTGTACCCCACCGTGTTTGTTGGGGAGTGTGTGAGAGGACTGGAGTTGGGGGACCGAGGTGTCTCATGCCTCATTGGATACTGAGCGGCACCCACGGTCTTTCCCCACTAGATGCCACTAGCAGCTCCAGCGTAAGAATGGAAACGTTCACACATCTGCCAAATGTCCTCTAGGGGGCAAAATTGTTCCCAGTTGAAAAACGCTTCAACTGGGAAAATTGTTTCCCTGTTGAAAAAAATATTCCCAAAGACCAGAGGCCTCGCCCATGGTGGGCAGCAGTGGGCAGTCTATCCTCTCCGTGTTCCATTAGAGGACACAGCCCAAGTGACCCCAAGTGACCACCAGCATATCCCATGGGGAATTCAGGTGACATTCAGGTGGCCAGGCCCAGTGGGGAGGTGTTTGTGAACCTGTGCACCGTATTCTAGCCTGCTCTGTGGGTGAGACGCTTGCTAATCCAGACCCGTTCGTTACCCAGACAGTGAAATGAGACAAAGGGCAAGAATTATGTCACTCAGCTTTTTTTTTTTTTTTTTTTTGGGTCACACCCGGCAATGCTCAGGGGTTACTCCTGGCTCTGCACTCAGGGAATCACTCCTGGCGGTGCTCAGGGGACCATATGGGACGCCGGGATCGACCCAGGCCGGCACAGGCCGGCCGCGTGCAAGGCAAACGCCCTACCGCTGGGCTATGGCTCGGCCCAAGAATTATGTCACTCAGGGCATCAGGCCTGGGTCCAGGGTCTCGTCCAGTTTCCCTCTGACTTAAGCGGCTTTGTGCTTGGGGGCAGTACCCTGCAGTGCTCAGGGTTCCTCCTGGTAAGGCTTAGGGGACCATATAGGATGCTGGAAATGAACCGGGTCAGCAGCATCCAAGGCAAAAAGTGCCTTATCCACTGAACTGTGGATTCCCCCCTGACTTTAACTCTTACTCCTGGGCTTTGTTATTTATTTTTTAGACAGTTGCAAAACAGAGTGATTCATCACTGCATGCACCTAATAAACAGTGTAGACTGTATCCGGATTTTCAACTGTGGTTTACCGCCTCTACAGAGTTGCATAACTGGATGTGGGATTGTTTAAAAATAAATTTCTTTAGGATTCATTATCCATAAGTGTTTGATTTGTGCACCGATTTTTATTTTATAGGGATGGTGGGTCACACACAGCTGTTCTCAGGGCGTATTCATGGTTCCATGTTCAGGGGATCAATCCTGGCAGTGCTCAGGAAACCATAGGCAATATAGGGAATTGAACCTGGGTTGACCACATAAGACAAGTGCATTACCACCTGTACCCACGGAAGACAAGTTCATTACCAACAAGTTCATTACCACCTGTTTCTTGGTCCCTGGTTTGTACACCTGTTTGATGCACACACATACAAGTACACACGTATGTATATAGATATGTATAGATAGATATGGATATTTACTCATATATCCATATATCCTCACATATATGGATATATTCATATATCCATATATCTATCTGTACATATACCCACATATATTCATAGGCACTATATCCATATATGCTCTGTATTCATCTACCCATATATATGTATATATCCATGTATATATACAGGTTGCACAAAAGATTTTCCTGTTAAAATAAGGCGGCTCTGGGGGGCCTGAGAGATGGCGCGGCAGGTGGGACATTTGCTTGCACACAGCCAACCTGAGTTTGATCCCCCAGTGCCACAGATCGTCCCCAAGCCCTGCCAGATCTTAGCCCTGAACACAGGCAGGTGTGGCCCTAAACTACAGGGCTGTGACCCCAAGTATCACCCACATTGCCCAAGTGCTGTCCTAGCTGCTCTGTGGGCAGGAACCCCAAGCGATGGCTGTGGATGGGGGCTCAGATGCACAGGCCAGTGTAGCCCTCAGAGTATCGGGGAGTCCCAGAGAGCACAAGTGAAGGAGCACTGGGACCAGGAGCACAGCCCCAGCACACACATTCTAGAGACCCACACTGCTCCCTGGAGTGCAGCAACCAGAAGGTGTCCAGGTACCACACTTAAGCGAGAGGCAGCCTCGGGACCGGAGGCGATAGTCCAGCGGGTAGGGTGTTTGCCTTGAATGCAGCCGACCGGGTTCGATCCCCGGCATCCCATATGGTTCCCCACGCCAGTGCCAGGAGTGATTCCTGAGCTCAGAGCCAGGAGTAACCCTGAGCATCGCTGGGTGTGACCCAAAAAAAATGAGAGCAGCCTCCATAAAGCATCACAGCCAGGGATGCCAGCCAAGCTGTGTGCCACCCCCCAGTGCCGCAACCAGGGCAGCAACAGAGAAGGAAGGAGAAGGAGCTGCCTTCTTCTTATTCAAGAGGAGACTCTGATCGGTTAACCATGAATGATAAGCGTTCCACAAATCTATGAAAAATGGAGGGCATCCATTAAGAGATGACGGACAAGCCAATGTGAAGCTCTCCTGAATTCCTAACCCCGTGTGCCTGGCAGCTCTGCCTGCCTGCCTGATTTGTTACGTTACCCAGTGGAGTTGTGCCCAGTTATGCACTTTAGGGCTGCTTCAAGAAAAAATAAAAGGTGAAGTCATAGATTCTTGGCGTCTCTGCGGCGATGCAGCCAGGCCTTATGAAAATGAATGATTAATTCGCTTTGTAACTCAATTGTTACTTTTCCCACGGGGCTTCTGGTAGTGGTTCAGAGTTGTGAGCACACAGGTATATGAAGTGGAGAGAGAGGAAACTTTCAGAGCAAGGGAGGCTTCCCATAAGGTTGTTTAAGAGAATTCATAGCGGATGTAGATGTCAGGTTTGACCAGTGATCTGTAGTTTTCATGTCTGACTCGGTCAAACAAGAATGGAAAAGCCTGCCCCAGAATGTGCCTTCAGAGACATATAACTTTCAAGTGTGCTCCGCCTTTGGGGGCTTTCTGGACCTCGGCGGTAGGGCATGTGTCTTGCTAATAGCCTGTCTGGGTTCTATCCCCAGCACCCTATATATGATCTCCTGAGCGCAGAACCAGTAGTAACTCCTGAGAATCTGGTGTCACCCAAAAGGAAAAAAAATCCTAACTGGTTGTACTGTGCCTCAGATTTGCTGTGACAGGCGAGAGTTGGCATCTGTTGAAGCATAAACAGGAGCAGCAGAATCTGTCCTGCCACTCTGTCCCCAAGGCTGCGTCCCTTTCTACAGCTCTGCTCACGAGCCTGTCCCACAGGCACAGCTCCCTGCGAGGAAGGTCTCTCCCCTGGCTCTCAACAGAGCTCTCTGCGCTAGATCATACTGGCGCCCTTGATTTCCAGGTGAGATAAACTTCGGCTCAGAGGCCAGATATCACAGCTGCCGAGTAAAGAGCCACCACGCTGAAGCGCTGCTGAAGCACCGGCGGGCAACCAGGCCCTCACACTGCCATGTTGAAGTGCAGGCAACCAATCAGGTCCTCAAACCGCCACGTTGAAGTGCAGGCCGGCAACCAGGACCGCACACCACCGGGCAACCAGCCCTCTCACAGCCATGCTGAAGTGCAGGCAGCAACTTGGCCCCACATCACCTTCCTGGGCATTTGCCTCCCCCTTACCACCTAGGACATGTCAGGGCAGCCCCATGTGGGCACCGAGGAACCTGTGAGTGAACTTAATTCAGTCTGGCAACGTCAAGATCATCATGGGGAAGGGGGAATGACTTAAATGCCTTACGTTTGCAGATCTGAGCCAAGGTCCTCAGGGCAACAAGTTTCCTGAATTAATGTCCATACTGTCTCCTATTCCCAAGGGAAGCGGAGAAGAAAACCAGTGCTGTTTTTCAATGCAGTGAGGCGTCTGGCTAAGAAGATTCTGTTTCAGAACTCCAAGGGTCTTGGAGAGGCTGACAGAAGTCTGTCCTCTTTATCCCAGAGCGTTGCCCTCCCTCCTCAATGCCAGACCCTTCCCCCACCCCCATTCCTTCTGGTCCCCCACACCCCCCCCCCACATCTCCGTTCACTATTCCTTCCCCCAGCTGTTGTCACAGTAACAGCTTGGGTTATGTGACTGTCATTTCACAATCTGCTTACGGAGCTGCTGGTGCGCCCGCCCGCATCCAAAGGCAGTGACAGCTCATTTAGAATCAATCAGACATTTATTAATCGCAAACCAAGGGGCTCACTGTCTTGATTGAAACTCGCCAGTTCCTTAGTAAGGACTGGGGCAGAGGGCAGTGGCTCTCCAGGGGGGCCAGGAAAACTGTCATATGTGGGTCAGGAGTCCCCAACCCCTGGACTGGCAGAGGCAGGTTCAGAGGCTAAAGCTGAGGCTCTCTCGCTCTGTTCTAGGTGAGTAATGAGCCCCGCTGAGACGCCATCGCTTCCAAGAGCTTGTTGTGAGGCGGAAAGATAATGAAAATGAAAAGGCCTGACCCTTAGGAGGGGCTTATTAACTAGCAGCCATTATTGGGGGGACTGGGGGAGTGGGGAAGACGGGGAGTGCACGGAGCAGAAAGGAGGCCAGGCTGAAGGCTTGTGGGGAGCAGGAGGGTTTGAGCAACACTTCGCTGGCAAACACAGGGCCCGTGAGGACAGCAGAGAGAAAAAGAGGAAGCAGAGTGGAGAGCCGCAGCAGCCAGTCACAAGGGTGAGCTGTTCTTGGCTTTTTGTTTTGTTTTGTTACACGGAATGTAACTAGGGCAATGACTTGCTGTCTCCTTGCCTTTGTTCTTCCCTCCAGCACATGATGTCATCTTGGAGACGCAGGTGGTCCTGCTGGGACCCCCATTAAACAGTGGTTTGTGCAAGGGCCCCCAGGAAAGTACGGCAAGTAGGGTGCAACTGACCCAGGTTTGATTCCCGGCACCACATATGTCATCGGCCAGGAGTGATTCATGAGCACAGAGCCAGAAGTAAGCCCTGAGCACCGCCAGGTGTGGTTCACAAACAAATTTTTAAAAAATAAGCCAAAGAACAAAAACCTATTGAATAAAATAATGAAGTAGGGACCGGAGCAATAGTTCAGTGGGTAGGGTGTTTGCCTTGCATGCGGCTGACCTGGGTTCAATCCTCAGCATCCCATATGGTCCCCGAGCACTGCTAGGACTAACTCCTGAGTGCAGAGCCAAGAGTAACCCCTGAGCATTGCCAGGTGTGACCAAAAAAGAATGAAGTAGCTGGATAAAGCAGATTACTCTCCTAGAAAACAAAGGAATGATACAGTGAAATGTAAGTGACTTAAAGCTACATAAGAGTTCCAAAGAACGCTTAGGCTGTGTGAAAGAGAGGAATGAATGCAAACACCCAGTTTCTTCCATCTGTGTCCTAGTTTCCTAGGTCTAAATGTGTTCAATACTCTTCCTGGCAAAAGCATTTGGGGCAAGAGAGAAAAAAGCAGAACCATACAGATGGATCTGCCATGGGTGACAATCCCCAGAAGTCAAAACTCTCCAAGATGATGAGTAACCGTCCTGCCTCCACCCTGAGCCTGTGAGGTCCTGGTCGAACGTTGGAACGTTTGAATTGTTGAGAGCCAGAAAGATGAAACCAACTGTCTGCTCTCGGCCTGAGGCCAGGGCAGCGATGGCCAAAGTCCCTCGGTCTGTCACTGGCTCCTACTTGTAGCTCTGCTATGGAGCACTTCCTTCCCCCTCCAGTTTCCGCTCCTTCCCTCATCGGCCATTTGTTCTCCCCTTCCTTGCTTGTGTTCGAGATTCCTGACACCTGTCAATAGGCACCAGGTATCAGGAATTTGCTGCTTTTTGGCCCCTAAATTGCCTCATCACCCTAGGGTGCCTGACGGCTTCACAGTGAACCAGGGGTCCACATTCATGATCTGAGGTGACTGATTGTGTGTGAACGCCATTGAGGTGAGACACAGAAACCCCCTCCAGCAGTATCATTCCCTGAAACCCTCACCCCAACCACCGGGTCCATCCCCCCCCAAGCCCCATCCCCAGTCACTGCATTCAGCCCCCCAAGCCCTGGTCCAGTCATCGTGTCTGAGCCCCTCTTGCCTGCTCTCTCCCAGACTGTGCTGAGAGACTGGCCATGGAGAACACTGGCCTTTGTAGTGTCCATAACTTCACTGAGGAAAATGTTGCTTCTCAACTCCCCACCCCCAACCCTCTGCTCCAAACCTCCCACATCTCCCGTTTTCCAGAAGCCCCACCTATCACTGGGGTGGAAGCCCCACCTATCACTGGGGTGGACAGCCCCCCTAGAGATCCAGCACCATTCACCTCCCCATCTCTCCCTGTCAAACTTTGGGGGGGGACCTCTTTCCAGTCCCCATCTAACTGCTTCTCCCCAGGACCCTCCCTTAATTATCCCAGCATGAAATAATGACTCTGCTGTGTGCTTGTTACTTGTCACTTATCTTCCCGTTGTTCATCAATTTGCTCGAGTAGGCCCCAGTAATGTCTCCATTCATTGGGAATGAGGTCCATATTATTGTTACTGTTTTTGGCATATCGAATACACCATGGGTAGCTTGCCAGGCTCTTCCAGGGCTTTGGGTTCATTCCCAAGGGAGGCAGTCTTTTCCTATGTCAAACCATCAACCATCCAGGGCCCACGGGGCAGAGCCCTGGGTGTAGATAAGCCTGCCTCCTGTCTGCCACCTGCCAACACAGCTGGACACTGCAGCCACACTTGCAACACCTCGAAGAGCAGGATATTGTGTACATATTCCATAATTCTTTTATTCATTGTTTTGGGTCACACCCCGCAATGCTCAAGGGTTACTCCTGGCTCTACACTCAGGAATTACTCCTAGCAGTGCTCGGGGACCATGTGGGATGCTGGGGATTGAATACAAGTTGGCCCCATGCAAGGCAAATGCCCTGCCCACTATATTATTGCTCTGGCCCCTTTTTCCATAATTCACTACTTTTTTTTAAGTTCATAAGCTTGGAGGGCAGAGAAATTATTCAAAAGGCTGAGTGTCTGCTTTGCATGTGTGAGGCCTGGAGCTGATCCACAGAATCTCGCGATCACCTGAGCTGTGCCAGACTGGACCCTCCTCCTCAGGCGCCCGGCAAACCTCCCTTCCCTGTGCCAGTTGTCAGCATTGAACTCTGGCTTGTTCTCAGGCTGGAGCCGTCAAGTCCAGCTCAGCAGAAGCCTGCGAGTCTCAGTGAGAAATCTCAGATTTGACACTTGCCAGTTCCGATGAGCTCCGGGGACTGTCCCAGGCTTCCTTAATTTTTAATGTTACAGGAAAGATCATGTTCAGGTAAAGACTTTTTTTTTTTTTTTTTTGGGTCACACCCAGCAATGCTCAGGGATTACCCCTGGCTCTGCACTCAGGAATTACTCCTGACAGTACTCGGGGATCATATGGGATGCCGGGATTGAACACAGTTAAGCCGTATGCAAGGCAAACACCCTCCCTGCTGTGCTATCGCTCCGGCCCCAGGTAAAGACGTTTGGAACATAGGCTTGTCACTTTCATTCCATTCAGCCAAAGCAGGTCACAGGCCACTCACACACAGGGGTCTTAGCACCTTAAGCAGTGGGAGATGGAACAAAAGCCAAAGGCCAGAGGGCAGCTTTCCCTGTCCTTCTTCCACCCCAGGGTACTCAGACAATCTCCAAGGGCTCCATCCCGAAGAACAGCCGCCTGCACTTCCCTCCTAATCTTCTGTTGGCTTGTCATGCGACTTCAAACCAGTCATCTCCCACCCCTCCGGGTCCCCCACTCTGCTCATCTTCAGAGGAAATAATGGCCTGCAGCCCAGCTGGACTGGGAGAGCTCAGTGACATGGTGCTAAACATTCTGTAAGCTTGAAGTCACCAGAGAAGCACATGGCAGTGGACTTCACCCATATGTGAGACAAATGCCTGTTTCCTTCAGGACGTGGAATGCTGGGGAGGGGCTGGAGGGACAGTACAGAGGGACGGTATTTGTCTTGCGCACAGCTCACCAGGGTTCGGTCCCCGGCACCCCATATGGTCCCCTAGTCCTCCAAGAGTGATTCCTGAGTGATTCCAGAGCCAGGAGTAGCCCCCTGAGTATCGCCAGGTGTGTTGCCCCACATACACCCCTCCCCACACACATGCGCACACATGCACACGCGCACACACAGCAATGGGAAAAGACATTCTGTTGGAGGACATGTTTAGCTAATCTGGGAGTTTTGTTGTTTTGCTCACTCCCAGCTTAATCTTATTTAAGCCAATGTTCATTCTAATGAGATCTCTCTTCTATGTAAACACTTCTAGAGGGTGTGGCAGTTACAGAAGTCACCTTGATTGAATAACTTCTGACTTATACATCTACTAAGACTTCTATGTTTTCTAGATTGGGCACAGCTCCTCTTTATACCCACTGCACCCAACGTGGGCCAGTTAGAATTTACCAGGAGACTACCACCCTGGCTACGCTGAGACTAAAGGAAGACTATAGGAAGGATCATACTAGTTTGCTCTAAGCAGGCGAGTATGACCCTTTCAGTACATGAGAACAAGATACTCAGAATCACCCTGGTGCAGATAATAATAAGGACCTTGTGGGTACCATCTAGATTACATGAAGCTCATGAAGTTAAGATGTATTACTTTATATCAGCCCCCTCTCTCCAGTGTTTTACATAAGAGATAATCTCGGGATTAGTCCTTGGTGTAACCTTTGTTTATACCTACAATAGGGTGTGGCACTACACTCTGTTTAGGGTTCTTTGTTGGCATGACAACCTCCCGATTGGTTACTTTGGTGTATATAAGGGGCTGACTTGAGGCCCCTTCACCTTTTGCCTTTTGGTTCCTCAGCCTTCAGCTTTTGGCTCCTGCGGCTTTTGGCTTTTGGCTTTTGGCCTTCTTCTTCCCTGTGGGATCTCGCCTTTGTGAGCGTTTATTCCCCTTGAAGTTTTTACACGTGGTGGTCGCCATCTTGGCCTACACGTGGCTGGGGTTCTAGCCTGGAATCCTAAGCATCGGGTTTTTCCTTTTGCTGATTTGTATGCCTGAACCTGTGATAAGTAAAGCCTTTTAAAACCGCATCGGATTTCTGAGTGTTCATCCATTCCCGCCGCGCGGAGGTAGAAGGGAACTCGCTTCCCGGCACTATCGGGGACCCCGGCGGAGCGCCCCGACAACATTCCATATCTAGATATAGGGGAATAGACTTCTTTACTGACGCCAACTTCCACAGATTCTCAGGGCACCCAGAGACTTGTCTCGGTGAGCTGCTTTTCATCCTTACAAAGATAGAGCGAGGACATCATCGACTATTGGTAAATGCTGAGCAT
>JAJIBD010015615.1:0-23390 GCA_021461705.1 Cryptotis parvus | reverse complement strand
GGGGGCTTTAAATACCAATATCCAAGGGCAAAAGGGTTGGGGCTGGAGCAATAGCACAGAGGGTAGGGTGTTTGCCTTGCATGTGGCCGACCTGGGTTCAATCCCTGGCATCCCATATGGTCCCCTGAGCACCAAGTAATTCCTGAGTGCAGAGCCAGAAGTAAGCCCCTGAGCATTGCCGGATGCGACCAAAAAAAAAAAAAGAAACAAGGGCAAGGGGTTAAGATCCTTGCCCTGCACAGCCAGCCTCTTAGCCAGCACATTTGGTTCCTCAGACAATACTCTACCATGGAGCAGGCTGCAGAGGCGGCCTGAGTGGAGGCCGGTGGGAGGGAGCTGGGACACAGGGGCAGGAAACCAGCAAATGGACATGTGCCCTGGTGAAGGGATGAGTGCTGGGACACTGTAACTCAGTCATGAACGACTTTGTAACTGTGTCTCATGGTGATTCAATAAAAAGTTTAAACATTTCAAACTGACTGTAAATAAATAATACAACACAGGTAAGCCATAATTTTTTTCTTTAAATTTGAGACCTGAATTATTTACTCAATCCCACTACTTTATTCTTACTACAGTATGTTTGACACTACTAAGAACTTAGGGCCACCGCCCAAGCCAGACCTGAGATCTTAGGGGGGAAAATATCCCAATGTCAAGTACATTAGCAGCCAGCACACCTAGAAACACTGCGAATTCAACATCTACAATGAAAAAAGATGGCTAGGTCTAGCAATAGATTTCCAAAAGTAACACTAAGGGGTTGGAGCAACGTACAGGGGAAAAGTGTTTGCCTTGCACGTGGCTGACCTGGGTTAAATTCTGGCAGCCCCTATGGTCAGGAGTGATCCCTGAGCACAGAGGCAGGAGTAAATCCTGAGCACTGCTGGATGTGGCCCCAAAACCAAAAAATAACAAAAAAACACAGACTGGGAGGCAATTTGGCCAAAGCGGACCAGAAACCAGACACGGACCAGAATGATGTGGTGGCCTTTGTCCTCTTCCACTCAGTCTCCTGCTGCCTCACTTTGTGCTGCGTGTGCCAGCATTTAAGCCCTGGATATTCACTGTTTTCACACTAGACAATGCATCCGACGAAGTACAGTAGGTGCAAAATCAAGAAAAAGGTTTGGTGGGGCTGGCGTGACAGTCCAGCAGATGGGGTCTTTGCCTTGCATGTGGCTGATCTGGGTTCAATCCCCAGGATCGCATATGAATGAGCACCGCCAGGTATAAGTTCTGAGTATAAGCCAGGTATAAGGTATAATGCATAAGCCAGGAGTAACCTCTGTGCATCGCTTGGTGTGACCCCAAAGAGAAAAAAGGTTCGATGTGTTATTTCAGCTGAGGAAAAATAACCCTACTAATACTCTACACAAATCAATGAACGGCTAAGAGGCAGGCAGTGGCCCAAGGAAAGCTGTAGCATACTCTAGCAGGAGGCTGCAACCAATCCCAACCCCCAGGAGCGGGCCCCGAGCCCTGCACCAACCCCACGGAGGGTGGCCCAAGTCCCACGCCACGAAGAACGAGGCTTATATTTTTCAATGCTTGCCTATCTGGAAATATCAGTGATGTATGTGTATGTATGTATGTGTGTGTGTGTGTCTATAGTTTTTGGCGAAAACACCATATCAGCTTGTTAATTTTAGATAATGTCAACTATGAAGGTTTATTTGCAAAATTCCCAAAGTGAAATGTTACAGTTACCTATAAACAATTTTTACTATTTACATTTTGATTATGGAATGTTCATATAATGCAACCAAGTTATAGGAAAAATATCACATGAACAATATAAATCTGATGCCCAATCCTTTACAAATATGAAATTATTGTCACTGGATTTTCAAACTGTCAAGTATAAATAGGATGAGGTCAGCAATACTTAAGATGAGGCACTTTAACAATTACCAAAAAGGTAAAGTGTACAAAAAGTGTAATGCGAGACTCTGGATGTCAACTTTACCCTTACTTTCAGAGTGATTCATCCAAGAGGTCTACATTAAGGAGTATTATAAACTTTTATTTCTTGCCCTTCTGTCTCCACGTGACCCAGGCAACAAAACTAAAAAACATAAAGTACAGACATCCCCACAGACCAATGAATGTGCTAACAAAGCAACTAGACATCATCAAATTATACAGGGGTTCCAGAAAGTGAATGTTTTAACACTGAAACTTTTGCATAATTTTCCATAAACATGTATACATTGATCTCCCAATGGGAAAATGGTACCTTGACCATTTTCCTATACAAAAATGTCCTCAAATGTACCACTTAATTAAAATTGGTCTATTCTTTCAAACACTGAGTTTTAAAAATACAGAAATTTCAGAAATTTTAATTCAAAAATACAGAAATAAAAAGTTATCAGTAATTTGTAGCTAATAATCTTAAGGGTTTTTTTTAGTGATAATGAACAGCTGTTAACTTCAGCCGCTTGTGAAGGATCTTTTAACCATATTCTTTTGGCCAATTCTTTATCAACCTTAACTCATTTCTCTGTATATTTACACTACATCTTTGACAGTTACAATAATAAAAATGTGATTAAAGATTTTGTTTTTTGAATGAAATTATAATCTGACTCAGATTTCAACACACCTTTAACTGGTAAGAAAAAAAATGGCTATTTTAAAGTTCATTCCAGGCTTTATCACTTAAGTAATTTTAATCATTTAAGTAATTTTCATAGCCCAAGTAACAAAATATTATTTTAATAAACGTATCAGTCTATACCCATTTGAAAGTGGCTAGCTATTCCAAAATCACGTGCTGTTTGTGTGCACGAGAGCACATGTACGCCTAAATTAAATTTCCTAAAGTTCTGTACCTCTAGAGAGACACTGGCTTTCACTCAGTAATGCTACCACACACGTAGGTTTCTAAACTCAGAAGCTGGCCAATTTTCAAGTGTGAAAAAGGAAATACTTATTTAGAATGACAAAATTAAGCTTGGCAAAAGTAGTGACTTTTATTTACAATCGCATGTATCAAGATTACAATAGAAACACTAGTGATACCATCTGAACAAAAGCAATGATTTATTTATTGATAATGCAATGAGTGGAATACTGAGTCTCTGGTGAGAATCAAGCAGTCACCCAGGAGCTGCGGATTTGCTTGCAATAAGGTCTTCCAGTGTCTTCTGGTCCTTAGTGGCTCTCTCCTTTTTTGCCAACTACCTAGAAAACAAATACAACTTTTTATGTACATCTTCAGATTTAGAAAAATGAGCATTTCCAAAATATTACTGGTACTCATCTTTAAAACCTGGTATTAATTTTCATCCGTGTATTTTTTTTTTTTTTGCATGCAGTGTATTTTCACCGTTGAAGCAAACTGTGACCTTTCCTTCCACCTAACCTTGAGATACTAAAAATAAAACACATGCAACCTATTTTTGGTCTCCTACAGTTTTGAGAAAACATAGTGCAGTTTTTCAAAATAAGGCTGACAGTTTAAAAGTTAAAAGAATATAATGCTAAATGAGTGAAACATATTTGGCAAACTATTTTTAGGCAATTTGAAATCAAATGTCAATGACAAAATAATCTAGAATTAAAGGAATCTGCTAATTTCTGTCTTCATGCCCAAGATGACAAGTTTCTAGACTTTTCTCTCAATATGGAGACATGCAATAGAAACAAATGAAAAGTAACTGATAATGCATAAGTTTCTATTTTTAGAAAACCCTAGTTTTTTAAAAATAGAAACAAAAAATAGAAACAAACTATCACTTGAAAATGAGAAATAAATACATTTCTGTCAATGATTAGAAAAACTTTCTATCAGAATAGAAACTTAACTGCCCCTGTTGCTATATATATGTGACAGTATAAAAAATGTAACAAATTAGCTTTTACTATCAGTACTACAAAACAAATTCTTTGTAGGAAGATCCTAAAGTTATGTTCCACCTGCATAATTAAAATTTATCATTTGCTATTGTATCCTCTTAGCATAAAAGCCTCTAAAGAACTAAATTTGCAGGCAAAATATATACAACAATATTTCAACATACATTTAGAAATATAATTTCCATCTAGAAATGTACTACTCTAAATGGCAGTGTCTATCAAAACAGACACAAAACACATACAGGTCTTGAAGCACACATCTGGTCTAAAATGGAGCATGGCAGGGTCTACGCCATTCCTGAGAGAACACTGTAAAACACCACTGAATCACCCATCACACGGCATGGAGAACGCTGCTTTGCCCGCATCACGGAAACCACTCTGACCAGTTTCAAAGAACTCCCCTCTAATCTAATGAAACCCGTGTTCAAAAGTTCAAAGGCTGGAAAGGTGCTACGGAGATAAATTTCCTCACAGTGTATGTGGAAAAGAGTAAGAATCAGGTTTTAAGAGCATAGGGGAGTCTCCAAAGAAGAGGAGTTGACGTTTTGTACAAATGAATTTAGCAGAGAAACACTGGAAGCATTATTGATCATTATATAATCACTTGGGAACACACAAAACACAGAACTATTAGATTAGGCACAAGAAAACAAAACCAAGATTAAAAATTAAAGTTTTAGCAGCTGTGATACAGAAGACACAAATCTGCATACTGTTTCACAGGTTGATAATTCTCAACTTGCCAATGTGCATTCTCTGTAAAAAAGAAGAAGTTCAGCAAACCAATAGGGATTTTCTCACACCAAACATAAAGATTTTATTCATTTTTAAGTCTTTACAATTGAGGCAAAGAAAATTGCTAGATACATCAAAATTAGCTATCAAAAATTTTCATTCAGTAGAAAGTCCATTGATGTATGTTAATATTTTAACCCAATCTCACATGCAGCCCGTAAGTCTTTCAACTGGCCTTGATCTTACTAGAGTTGACAAAGGACACATTCACAACTACACAACAAGATCTTATGGGCTATACTTCCAATGGAGGGGGTGGGGGGGGGAGAAGACATCTATCAACTCAGTCTAAAACCCTGTACAATAACTTGGACTAGCATCAAAGAAACCGACAGAACTGAATTTGATTTCCAAGACGATTCTATAGTTCTAACAACTAAAATTAAAACTTCAGGGGCGGAAGTGATAGTATAGTGGGTTAGAGCCTTTTGCCTTGCGTGTGGCTGATCAGGTTCAATCTCCAGCATCCCCTATGGTCCCCAGTACCGCCAGGAGTAATTCCTGAGTGCAGAGCCAGGAATAACCCCTGAGCATGGCTGGGTTTGACCCAAAAAGGCAAAAAAAAATAATAATAATAATTAAAACTTTAGATTGAAAAACATTATCCAAGCACCATACTATCTAATTAAATATGAATGCATTTATATAAAGTTAAGCTATATCACAGTATGTACAAAGTTTGAATGAGATGGGAAAATGAAATATGAAAACAACCAAAAACCAAAAAATAATAAGGTTACACAATGTGGTGATGAAACTAAAGCACCTAGTTGCCAGCCGAGGGAGAAGCAGGTAACTGAAGGCTGCAGAACGGTTCAAGGGGCGGACACATGCCGTGCATGTGCGAAGTCCTGGTTCCGTCCCGGCAGCACAGCAACAACAAAAAGGTCAACTGAAAAGTTAACTAGAATGAGGTTTGAAGAAGATGGCTGAGGAAACTACATAACAAGAAGGCTGATCCGGGTGGCAGAAGCTCTAGAAATCTTGTACCAACACTGGCGTGAGCACAGAAGAGTGAGAGTGAACAGGCGCTAGACGAGCAGAGAGAAGCAAGGAAGGAGAGTGAGACAAAGTCAATCTTTATATTACTTCATTTTAAAAAATTCTTCTGTTTTTAGTTCAAGTTGGATTAAAAAGCTGAAAAATAAACAGACAGTGATGTTATAAAAATAGCTGACATGGTGAATGGCCAGTTAAGAAAAGCATCTGTATTCCAGTGATAGGAAACAGTTCTGCCTTTCCCATGCACCTCCCTCATTCCCTATGAAGCAGAAGCCTGACGATTCTGCTCATTTTTCTACAATTACATTTTAATGCCATTGTATTGTATTATAATACAGTGATCCACGTTCTGAGCATTTGTTAGCAAAGAAAACATCTTCCAGATCTGACTGCAAGCTTTTCATGCAGCAAGACAAAAAGTTCTATTTTCAACAATAGCCCAAGTATGTTATTATCTGTGCACAGTATCTTAGGGGGCCAAAAAATGCAAGCGGAAGGTATATTCTAGTGTAGCAAATCTTCAAAGTATAAACTGATAAAGCTGTGACTGCATGCAAGGTGGTCTAAGACTTGGTTCAAATCCAAAACTCATCAGTATTATAACTTAGCTGTTGTCATCTTGGTTACATAAGATGACTAATTTATCTAGAAAACTAAAATTATCCAAAACAACTTATATGACATAAAAAAAAAAGCATAAACTGAAAATGTTGAAAAATACTATCATTCCTTTAAAATCATTACTGGAGGGCCGGAGAAAGTCCAGTGGGTAGGACTTTTCCCATGCACACAGCCGGCCCATGCTGGCCCAGGTTCGATCCCCGGCATCCCATATGGGTCCCCCGAGCACCGCCAGGAGTAATTCCTGAGTGCAGAGCCAGGAGAAACCCCTGAGCATTGCCAGGTGTGACCCCCAAAAAATAATAAATAAAAAAAATAAAATCATAACTGGAGCTGGAGTGGTAGCACAGCAGGTAGGGTGTTTGCCTTGCAAGCAGCCAACGCGGGCTCAATACCTGGCATCCCCTGTGGTCCCCTGAGCACTGCCAGGTGTGACCCAAAAAAAAGAAAAAAAAAAAAAAAAAAACTGTTGTAGTTCTCTTCAGGGAGGTGAAAACTTTCCTCCCTGCACTGATAAAATAGTATTTTATCTTGAACTTTTGATTTACTATGCGTAATTCTTTTCTAATTCAGAAATCTGACCTTGAAAAAGTCCCATAACTTCCAACTTGCTTATTCAAATTCCAATGTCCCACTTTTTCTGTTCTGGAGCCACGCTCAACAGTTAGTGCTCAGGACTTACTCACGGTCCCGAGTTCAGGGATCACTCCTGGTGGGACCCAGGGAACCATATGGGGTACCAGGGATTGATCCCAGATCAGCCCTGGGCAAGGCAAGTGCCCTAACCTGTGTACTACCACTCGGGTCATGAATACCATCACTAATCTGCTCCTCTTTACCATTTCATCTTTCCAAGTTTAAGACCCTCTTCCATCTTGTCACAATTTTTCCAGCCCAGTGATACTGCCTTCTTCCCAACAACGTCTGGGTAAGAATTGTCTTATTTAAGATGGAAGAGAGCCTTAAACCAAGCTCTGATTAATTTTTATCAATTTTCCAAATGATTGTGCATTACCCTACGTAACTATAAACCAACTCCAGATAAGGGTGATTATAAAACCAAGCATAGCTATTACACGAACAGCACATACCATTTTTTTCTGTCCCAGGAAACCAAACTCATTGATATTTTTTAATGAATCACTTGTATCATGATAACAATAATAATTTTTAGTGAATACAAGTGCCAAATTAGCCAATTTCAGTAAACATAAATTTCAACTTCAATTTTCTTACACTAAAATTCACAGTGCAATATAAGAAAGGCAGCAGAGTCCCGAGAGACGTGCTGGTGTTACGGGACTGCCCTGCGTGAGGCGGACTCTGCTTCGATCCCCAGCACCACGGGCCATTCTCCAGGACTGTCAGGTGTCAATCCGGGACAAAGGGCCGGAACAGCCGCTGAGCACTACTAGGTGTGGCCCAACATACCCCCAAATAAACAAAGAGAAATTCATGACTGAAAGATCAGCTTATTACAAGCTAATGAAAGAAAAGACAAGCAGCTCTCCTTCAAAACCACTAAAATGAAATAATGCAATTTTAACATATACTGCTATTCTAAGAGTAAGGATTAGTAAAACACTGAAAGCAAAGGCCCCCAGACCACCAGCCAAAGCACTGAACAGCCTTTGGCGGATCCCCAGGACTTGCCCCCATGACCTCTATACAAGCTTGGGAGCTCCCCATATCCTACAATGAGAACAAAAAGTCCAGAACACCAAAGTGGAACCCATAATAGCATTAAAATTCTTCTCACAGGAATTCTCAGAAGTGCGGACCATAGTGGAAAACCCAGAAACCCTTTAAGGGAGTCTTCAAGATCAAAACTCTTTTGATAGGGGTCTGAGCAATAGTCCAGCAGTTGGTTAAGGTGTTTGCGTTGCATGCAGCCTGACCCAGGTTCAGTCCCCAGCATCCCATATGGTCCCGAGAGCACCACCAGGAGTAATTCCTGAGTACAGAGCCAGGAACAGCCCCAGAGCATTGCACACACACCGCTCAAAAAAAAGAAAAAAAACCCTCTTGATAATAATATGAATTTCAGGGCTGGAGTGATAGCACAGCCAGGAGGGCACTTGCCTTGCAAGCAGCCTACCCGGGTTCAATCCCCGGCATCCCATATGGTCCCCAGAGCATCGCCAGGAGTAATTCCTGAGTGAAAAGCCAGGAGTAACCCCTAAGTGTCGCCGGGTGTGACCCAAAAAAGAAAAAAAAGGGAGGGGGTGCAGAGCGATAGTCCAGCGGGTAGGGCATTTGCCTTGCATGTGGCTGGCCCGGGTTCGATCCCCGGCATCCCATATGGTCCCCCGAGCAACGCCAGGAGTAATTTCTGAGTGCAGAGCCAGGAGAAACCCCTGAGCATCGCCAGGTGTGACCCCCAAAAAAGCAAAAAAATAATAATAATAATAATAATAATATATCAATGGGACTGGAATGACTGCCTTGCATGTGGCCAAATTAGGTTTAATCCAGAGCCCCATATGGTCTCTGGAGCAATACCTGCACTAATTCCTGAATACAGACCAAATAACCCTGAGTTCAGCCAGGTATGACTCAAAAAACATAAAACCAAAAAATAATGTTTATTTCTATTTATAACTTTCATTGTAATACTGGTCTACAACTGGGTTTTCCCAAGGCTACATGATCTGTGACAAGAAAAATGAAAGCAAAAGCAGACAGAGAATGAGAGAAATCTATCCAACTAGATAACTAAATGTATGCCAGTAAACCGTATATACCAGCATGTAATGTGTAATCAAGAGTTCTAACATCCTTGCTATCCTAAGGACTTACCAAAAACGGTCAGTTTGTTGTGGGGGAAGGAAGGGAGGAGGAAGATTCAGCTAGAACAGGGTCTGTAGGGGTGTTATTAAAAATAAAGACGTGGAGATAGTCTCAGATGTACAATTATTCATGCACTAGATAAACAACAACCAAATGGCAGCTGGTAACGAGAGGGTTTTTTGTTACTTTGAAAGGAAATAAAAAGGAAATCAGTATAAATGCCAAGGTGAGGAGGGGGAAATTAAAAAGCGAGTTACTCATATGAGGAAATAACAGGACTTACAGCAACAGATCTCACTACAGAACTGAACTAAAAACAAGCAAAGCAAGGCAGAGTTAAAGCCAAATCCCAAGGCATCTAATTCAACCGAGCAGAGTAACAAAGCGAGCAGCCAAAACGCCTGCTGCTCACACGTTCCTCCAGCACAGCACATTCCATATCATGAAACTGTAGATGTTTTATTGTTCCTTCTTCTGACCTGTCATTATACATATGTCAAACATCTGACATCACAGATTTAAGTACATATCTGTTCTTACAGTTCCCCAAGGTTAATTATGCTGAGACAGATTGTTGAAAAATAACCAATTAAAGTACCTATTGCATGAACTCATCCACTACTGTGCAATCTTACAAATTTTTCTTTATTAAATTAAACGCAGATATGTGGGCACATTTCAAAAGAACTAAGAACTTTCAGAATTCTCCCCCCCAATTCCCCAAACGAGTGTGTGAACTGCTGGGGGCGCCTCGGTCAGGGAACGGCAGCTCAGGCTCACTCCCACCCCTCCGGTTTCAGACTCCTGCCGGACAGGTGAGCCTTCCCAAAGCACCGCACGGACCTACGGAAAACCTGGTGGACGCTGACAAAGTGCCTGGGAGCACTTCCACCCTGTGGCTGTATATTTTGATTTTCATCGGCAGGCACTGCTACCAATTAGACGTTAAATGCATACATGAATAAATGGTTTCATCCCTAATGGTCCCTGTACCTTACAAATTCTTTACTCCCTCAAAAAGGAGGTAAGTATACGCGATTAATTGGAGGCCAGAGAGAAAACAGAGCAGAGGAGAGGGTGCCTGACTTGCACATGACTGACAGGGCTTACATCCCAGGCAAGATGGAAGAGGGTCTTAAGCTTGCAAAGTCTTTGGTATCCCAAGCACCACCCGGAATAATCCCTGAGCACAGAGCAAGTAAGCTGATACTACAGGGCCTAGCCCTCCCCTAACAACATCGGAACTGACTAACTTCACTGTAAATCGGTCAGAACATGCCGTGAGCACAAAGGCACGGCTAGAATACAAGTGGTCTTGGGTACTTATGGTGGTTAAACTGAGTTCTTTGCATTTAATCAAGTAACTTTAAACGTTGTCCTCAAAAACAAATGATAATCAAACTTAATTCTCAACAAGGCTCTGACTCCCAAATCAAGACTTAGCTTACTCCTATTTTCCCACTATTCCGGCCCAAAACCAAGTCCGTTCTAAAACCAAGCCCTTCTTTTCACATTCACATTTGAATGTCACTGATTTATTAACAGATACTGTATCGGAAGACAAACATTTTCACTGAAGATTTTTTCAATTAACTTCTAATGTCGACAACCTACTGATCCTTTAACCTTATACGCTAAGACGGAGCTTTATGAACTATTATTTATTTCCCCTCAGTATCACTGAGCCAAACTTACTCGTTTGAAATCATTCATGTTTGTGGCCTGGACTGGAGTACCGATGAAAGTAAAATAGGAAACTCGTGTTGTCTCTTCTTCACCTTGATTGGACTGAACAAATATCTGCCGAGAGAGAAAGAGAAAACGTTTTCAATCACACTCCTTCTTTACAAACATGCTTTGAAAGTTTAATCAATTTCCTCTTATGACCTCTTATGACATAGTAACCCTGAGCATCGGGGGGTGTGACCCAAAAAGCAAAATAAACAAACAAATAAATAGATGAATGAATAAATAAATAAATGAGTGAATAAGTAAATAAGTAAATAAAAACAAAGGCAAAACATCATTCTAATATTGAGTAAACAAAAGATTATCTCTGAATATATGTAGCCAATATGAGTCAAGTCAGAAAACTGGACAGCCAGCATTCTAGTTTAATAATTTTCTTTATTTCACTTTCGGTCGAGTATTTCAAATAGTGAAAACTCAATTAGAACCATTAATTTACTAGGAAGTATCCTTTGAAAGCCCACTGAAAATCTAAAATGAACACTGCCATGTACATTCTAATTCTAAACCTAGAATTCCTAATTCCAAATTCTAGTTCCAATCCTTCTAACTTCCAAAAACGAGAATCATCCAGTAAATCTGAGAAACCGCCTTAGCCTGGGCATGACCCACCCTCGGCAGCTCTTAGTCTTCACATCTGTATCTCGGTATTGCAGAAGCACATGTGTGCGGCGGGTTTCAACACGGAAATTCTCAGCAGCTAAGCAGCAGAAACAAGCTAAGATAATGCAGTGCTATCTTTCTAAAGAGTTACTTTTACTAAGATCCTGACTACTATCAAAAAATTGTTTTTTAATTGTATTTTTACAAATATTATCATTCATCACCCGGTGATAATAAAGCAAAAATTATCTTTCAGGGACTGGAGTGATAGCACAGCCGGTAGGGCATTTGCCTTGCATGTGACCGACCGGTTCGATCCCCCAGTATCCCATATGGTCCCCGAGTACCGCCAGGAGTGATTCCTGGAGTGCAGAGCCAGGAGCAACCCCTGAGTATTGCTGGGTGTGACACAAAAACAAAAAGCAAAAAAATAGGGGCCAGAGCGATAGCACAGTGGGTAGGGCGTTTGCCTTGCATGCGGCCGACCTGGGTTCAACCCCCGGCATCCCATATGGTCCCCTGTGCACCGCCAGGAGTGATTCCTGAGTGCAGAGCCAGGAGTAACCCCTGAGCATCACCAGGTGTGACCCCAAAAAAGCAAAAAAATAATAATAATAATAATAATAATAATAAATTATCTTTCATTTGGGGCTGGCACTTGTCTTGCATGCAGCCAACTGGGGTTCAAACCCTGGCACCCCATGTGATCCCCAAGCCCAGCAGGAGTAAACCCTAAGAGCAGTCCACAGTAAGCTCTTAGCACTGCCACATATGGCTCCAAAACAAAACAAAATGTCTTTAGTTTAAGTAGAAATGCTCTAGAACAAAGTTTTTGGGTTTAGAAGCCACACCCAGCAGTGCTCTGGTCACCTTAAGTGATGCCGAGAGTCAAACTAAGGTTGCTCTCACAGCTGCATGCGAGGCAAGCAACTTGACCTCTGGACTAGTCTTTCCAACCGGAGAGGAAAGTCTTAATCAGAGCTGCCAAATAAATATAAGCTAACAAATTCAGATAGAAACAGAAAGGAAAAAGTAAACTGGGAGCAGGAGAGATAGAAGAGGGGTTAAGGCACTTGCCGGGCAATGCAGCCTTCTCTGGCCCAATTCCCAGGCCTGCAAAGAGTCCCTGAGCAGTGCCGGAGTGGGCTCTGAACACCCGGCCAGCCTCCAACCTCCCCCTCTAGCCCCTGCCCCACAGACTTGGCTATCCGTCCTTTTTACAGTGCATAAATCAAATTATTTTTAAGAAATAGAATCTGTGTGTTTTTAATCATTTTAAACCAAACGGAAAAATAACTAAGGGTGACTTGAAATCACTGAGGATGCTGAAGGCAAAATGGACAGTCATCACAGTCTTGGCGCCTCAGTGAGCACTTACAGTCACACTGTTAACGTTCTGAAACTTCACATAGCGCAGAGGGACAATGCCGTCCTCTTTAATGTCATCCTCCGTGAGCTCCAGCGCTTGAGTCGGCTCACTTCTTTCTGCCTCTTCAAAGTCCATAGATCGGGGCAGATTGATAAAAATTTTTACATATTTAGGACCTTGACCTATAAAACAGAGTAACATTAAATGTTAAAGTTACAAACATACTTCTTTCCTGCACCATTACAGTTACATTCTACAGGCACACATATACACATTCCTTATGTAAAGTATCTTTGTAGACCTCTCAGTGGAATTGTCTGAAAATCTGAAGTATTGAGTCTCAGTATTTCAGCATTTTTTTCCCCAACAGTGTATTTTTTAATAGGTAGAACTATTACATTATATTGAGGGTAACATTTTTAGTCTTCTCTTTTTTTTTTTGCTGCTTTTTGGGTCACACCCGGCAATGCTCAGGGGTTTCTCCTGGCTCTGCACTCAGGAATTACTCCTGGCGGTGCTCAGGGGACCATATGGGATGCCGGGATCGAACCCGGGCACGCACAGGCAGGCCGCTTGCAAGGCAAAAGCCCTACCCGCTGGGCTATCGCTCCGGCCCCAAGTCTTCTCTTTCTTTTATTTGCCTTTTTTGGGTCATACCCAGCAATGCTCACTCAGGGGTTACTCCTGGCGGTGCTCGGGGACCATATGGGATGCCGGTGTTCGGGGACTATACGGGATGCTGGGGACTGAACCCGGGTTGACCACATGTAAGGCAAACGCCCCACCTGCTATACTATCACTCCGGACCCATATTTTAGTCTTCTAATGGTATATTTAGTACCTTCACTGGTTTACTGTTGACCTGCTAGCACTAGAGTAAGTACCAGAATAATAGACCACAACATACACATACATTAGCACTCACACAAATGTAAAGAGCCTCTGCCCTCAGCCACAAAAAGACAGGATGGAAACTGAATGGTACCGGTAAGATGGCAACCGAGTCTGACAGCAAATAAAGGCCAATAGGGGCCGGAATGACAGCCCAGCGGTAGGGCGTTTGCTTTGCACGCGGTCGGCCTGTGCCGGCCCAGGTTCGATCCCCGGCATCCCATATGGTCCCCGAGCACCGCCAGGAGTAATTCCTGAGTGCAGAGCCAGGAGTAACCCCTGAGCATTGCCAGGTGTGACCCAGAAAGAAAAAAAAAAAAAGGCCAATAGGATTTCATAAAAGAAACATATGAGTTGATTGGGTTCAGTGGCCACAAACTGATACAACTTGATATTCAGGCATTATTTAGAAGGAACTAAATCTCAGTGACAGTTTTAGGTTGAAGAACATCATGTAAATCCTATGCCTGAATCTTGGTGACTAGGGCGTGCTCAGCGGTGATACCTCTCAGAATGCCCCAGTTCCTTGGATGCTTCGATCATCCTTGACCCCAGTGTTTAGAGGAAACAGAGAAGGGAAGAAATCAAGGGGGGAGAAGAGCACAAGAAGGAATGGGCTAACAGACTCCATTCTACTGGTGATATGAGCCATGCATCCAAAACACAGATTAACAGAACTGAAAACATGAGACCTAAGCGGCAACCACTGAAATTTGTAATGTGCCCGTCAAGTTGACAGGCAGGCGTGGAACAGGGGGTGGGGAATGGAAAGGGGCTCAGAACAGTGGTGGAGGGAAGCTGACACCGGTGGAGGGATTGGTGTTCAATTATTGTACGCCAAAAGCCAGTAACTTGGTAAACCATGGCTCTTTCATAAAAATGTAAGAAAGAAAAAACAGTGTTTTAGTCCTAGACAACAGACGCCCTTATTTTGCATTCACCAGAGTTTTTAGGATATTCATGTTACTTATGCTGAATGAAATGAGTCAGCAGAGGGGCAGATGCAGAACAGTTGTGCTCATTTGTGGGATATAAAAACGTAGTAAGAGACTAGTACCCAGGGACAGTAGAAACAAAGACCAGGGAGGACAAGTCCGTGGTCGGACTCTCGCCACAAGCCTCGGAGCGGGAGGCAGTCAGGATAGAGGAGGGACCACTGTGGTAATGTAGTTGGAAACGCTCACTCTGGACAGGAACTGCGTGCTGAAAGGAGGTCGAGGGACACACGCTCAGTACGCGTATTGCAGGCCATAGAGCCCAAAAAGAGAGCGAGCGAGTGAGCAAGGGAGTGAGAAAAGAATGAAAGAGAAAGGGAGGAGGGAAGAGAAGTGCCTGCCAGAGAGGGGCTGAGCTGTGCAGGAGGGAAACTGGGGGCACTGGTGGTGGGGAATGTACACTGGTGAGGCTGGAGTGAGAGTCAAGCAGGTAGGGGCGTTTGCTGCACACGGCCGACCTGGGGTCCATCCCTGGCACCCCACATGGCCCCCATGCACCATCAGGAATAATTCCTGAGAGTAGAGTCAGGAGTAACCCCTGAACATCCCTGGTCAGGACCTAAAAAACTAAAAAACCAAGAAAAGAGAGAGAGAGAGAGAGAGAGAGAGAGAGAGAGAGAGAGAGAGAGAGAGAGAGAGAGAGAGAGAGCAGAAAAAGAGAGCAGAGAGAGAGAAGAAAAAAGGAAATGTACACTGGTGAAGGACGGGTATTGGATTATTTTATGACCAAAACCCAAGCATGAACAAATTTGTAACTATCTCACAAAGATTCCATTTAAAATGAATAAACAAACCCATTTCCGCAGCTTCTTTGGTTAAAAGAGTATCCCGAGTGGAGCTGCTCAGGCACAGAGTGTCCCGGGGCCACCAGGACACCCATGGAAGTGCTCAGGGAGCACAGAGGACAAAACTCGGGGTCTCAAGCATGGAAGACATGTGGTCAACTTCCTGCAGCATTTGCTTTACAAACTGAATTTTACTTTTTTTTTTTTTTTGGGTCACACCGCAATGCTCAGGGGTTTCTCCTGGCTCTGCACTCAGGAATTACTCCTGGCGGTGCTTGAGGGACCATATGGGGTGCCAAGGATTGAACCCAGGCAGGCACAGGCCGGCCGCGTGCAAGGCAAACGCCCTTCCCGCTGGGCTATCGCCCGCCCCTACAAACTGAATTTTAAACAAGGTACAATTACCAGTGATTAATACACAGAAATTCAGTGTGACTGAAAAAATTTGGAATCTATAATAGAGTGGGGATCAATGACATCGTCCAACCAAAAAATAACAAAAGACAAAATCATAATCCCCACTTTAACCCCCAACCAAAAAATAATAATAATTGGGGCCAGAGAGCCAGCACTGTGGGGAGGGCGTTTGCCTTGCATGCGGATGACCCGGGTTTGATCCCAGGCACCCCATATGATCCCCTGAGCTCTGCCAGGAGTGATTCCTCAGTGGAGAGCCAGGATTAACCCGAGCATTGCCGGGTGTGACCCAAAAAGCCAAAAAATAATAATAATAAATAAAATGAGTGATGTTAGGTGAAAAAATATTTCTACTTAATGAAACAAGAATGCCAAGACTCCAAGATCATATTTAACCTGTCATAAGATGTGTAACGAAATGTGAAGCTATAAATCAAGTACAGAGTCATTGTTTAATCTCCCATTAGAGGAGTAGCTGGAATAATCTCTCAGGCCAGAGAAATGGCTCACAGGGTCGGGGGTGCATCTTTACACGGAATGCTTGGATACCCAAACCCCACCTGCAAGCCCCCAAATGAAAGTTAATAAATATATGCTAACAGATCTAAAGAGCAGAGAGTTATACCTGGCCATTACTCACCATTATCTGGCCCTGAAATTTCATTGAATAAAGCTTAACAGGTTGATTGAATGCCACAGTAATAAGTAGCTGTGAAGAAAGCAGTAATTTTATTTTAAATGGTCTCTTGAACACCTTCAATATTCACAACTGCTAAAGACAAGTAAAATAAGAGGCAAAAAATTAATTCACCTAACAAAATCAATGTAACATGGATGATCGGTAAACTGAAAGTAATAACGAGTGACATTTGCAAGATATCCCCATCTAGGGTTCGGCGAGAGAGCACAGTGCTTGCCTTGCCACAGTCCCCACCAAATATCCCCATCTAGGATTCGGCAGGATGGCACAGTGCTTGCCTTGCCACAGTCCCCACCAAATATCCCCATCTAGGGTTTGGCGGGATGGCACAGTGCTTGCCTTGCCACAGTCCCCACCAAATATCCCCCATCTAGGGTTTGGCGAGAGAGCACAGTGCTTGCCTTGCCACAGTCCCCACCACAATCAGTCCCTGCACCCCAGCTGGTTCCCTGAGCACTGCCAGGAGAAACCTTTGAGTGTGGGGTTTTTTTTTTTTATTTCTTTTTTTTTTATTAGAGCATCGTGATTTACAAAGTACAAAGTTTTTCCCAATACAGTTGTTAGATTCATCATTCAACACCATCATTACAAGTGTGTTCCCACCACCAAAGACCCTCATTTCCCAACTATTCCCCATCGCTATGCCTGCTCCCTTAGCCAGCTCTGACTATATTGACCATGACAGCTCATATATGGCAATGGTATTGATAACGTCATGACTTTCTTTTTCTGGATGTAATGGGCGAATCTGGCTGATTTCTGTTCTTGCTCAATGATTTCTTTAACTATTGCTTCTTTTTTTTTTTTATCAAATAGGTTATTTATGTAAAAGTGCTTTCAAAATTATGAAATAGAATGCAACCATGGGAAATTGTGATTGATTAGAAAATAAACAGTGACCATTATCAGTGTTATTAGAGAATGAAATTTTATGTCAACGAAATCTCCAAGTAGTGTTATGAAAATCAATATATATAGTGAATGAAGTCAATATAGTGAGTTATGAGAAAGTATATTATAGTCTTCAAAATCAAAATGATCTGATAAATAATTTAAAAGTTCTTAGCTCAGGTATTATTATAGTCACATCTTGGAATGATTTTTGGTTTGGTTCCTGGCAGTAGAACAAGTAATCATAATAAAATGAGCCACATTTTTTTGTTATTTTCCAGTAGATAAAATTTTATGTTTCCACTGCTCTTTATTTAGTGAGAAACAAAACTATGATAACAAAAAAGTGTACATATCTTATCTTTAAAAATATGTTAAAGATATGAAACTCTAGTTGAGCTTTCAGTTTTTAAAGAGCATTCTCTTAGTAATACATTTTTCTTATTAGGTTGGTAGTTGCTAAAGACTGGATGACTGTGAAAATTTTTTTAGGGAGTACTGAAATTTTTCACAGTAACCAATTTTCACTGTCATTTAATAATTTTTCTGTAGTATGTGGTGCTTGATTGTATCTTACTCAAAGTAAAGTTTTATCAAAATTGGAGACAATCTCTTAAATCCCAGCGTAGATATATTTTTTTTTTACAGCTTCACAAGTATTTACTTACTACCAAAACCCTGTATAGATATGGCCATGTCTCTTAGCAACAAAGTCCACTGTCCAAACACTCCAGCACTACACAACGCACTTTATGCAGACTAAGTCCTAACATGCTCTAGCTAAGCTGTCTGAGTGTGGGGTTTTTTTAAGTTTATTTTTTTTATTATAACATAAGCTGAAATTAGGAAATTTAACCTAGCAGTGCCGGTGTGGCCCAAAACAAAACCAAAATACAGAGTAAGTTAAAGAGTTAAGATGGCGATAAAGAGGCCCGATCAAGGAGAACTAAAGTACTTCCTCTGTTAAGACAATGCAGGAAACTGTTAACAGGTTTCCATTTGGGATAAGGACTAAATGCTGAGGGAATACACAATTAATCTCTATATCCTAGGAACAAACTCATCTGCGTGAGTAAAAAGTATAGAAGGTAGTAAGTCAAGAATAAACAAAAGAATTTAAGAGAGGGAAGGCTTACAAAGAGACCAAACCAGGGGGCCGGAGCGATAGCACAGCGGGTAGGGCATTTGCCTTGCACGCGGCCGACCTGGGTTCGATCCCCGGCATCCCTTATGGTCCCCTGAGCACTGCCAGGAGTAATTCCTGAGCGAAGAGCCAGGAGTAGCCCCTGAGCATCGCCGGGTATGATCCTAAAAGCAAAAAAAAAAAAAATAAAAAAGGGAGACCAAAGCAAAGTCCAGAGCCTCTCCCTAGACCCTGGGGAAAGGAAGCCTGCTTCAGCAAAGAAACAGGGAAAGTGGTCATCTGGGAAGGCGGACATAAGGCTTAGAAATTAAGGCTTGGGATCACACATAATTTAAAGCATTTACTTACCTGCTCATCACAATCAGATTCCAAGAAGCTTGGGTCTTTTCAGAAGCAGTTGTCAAACCCATGTTCATCACTTTCATTAAGACACTCACAACCAGCTTTGTTAATAAAAGGCATTAAATCCATCTGGAAAAAGTTTGAGCAATTTTTTAAATAATACACTTAAGCGTAAGAAGATCTCACCAAGAAACTAAAATATGTGGCTGTGTCTCCCTGAGGCGCTTTAGAAATAGTTCACGCGGCTGCCGTGGTCACGAGGCTGCCGTCCACAGCCCTGAGCACCTCTGGGCATGACCCCAACAGACGCACACACCCCAAACAAAACAAAGCAGAACATGGGGCCAGAGTGAGAGTACAGAGGGAGGGCATTCAGGGTTCGAACCTGAATATCCCGTATGGTCCTCCAAGCACCGCCAAGAGTAACTCCTGAGTGCAGAGCCATGAGTTACCCCTGAGCATCGCTGGGTGTGACCCAAAAGCAAAAATTAATGAAAAATAAGAACACAAAGCGAGACAAAAACTATCAACACCTTAAAAAGTAACTCAGGGCCAGTGAGACAGTCGAAAGTGCAGAGCACATGACTACCAAGGTCACTTCCCTGCACCACAAGGCGCCCCAGGCAGTGCTGGGTGTCGCCCACCGGGTGGCAGCCCCACCAGGCAGCATCAGAAAGTAACCCAGGCCTCCTGCACGCAAAGCATGTGCTCCAGTCCTCTGCTAGCTCTCTGCCTGCAAACTCTTCTTTAGAAAAGTGTGCATTTCATCTACTCCTAAGAACAATCTGGGGCCGGAGCTATAGCACACAGTGGGGAAGGCATTTGCCTTGCATGCGGCCGACCCAGGTTTGGTCCCGGCATCCCATACGGTCCCCTGAGCACCACTGGGTGTGACCTCCCCCAAAATGAGACAATTGAAGTTTACCAAGTATAGATTATCAGTTGCATATTAACATTTCTATCGCTGAATTTTTACATTATTTTATTACATATTTTTACATTATTTTATCCAAGATATGAATGCATGTATACATGTTCAAAAGACTGAAAAAAATTTTTGTGTCAAATAATTATCAAGCCCAGTTCAATCCCGAGCACTAACTATGGTCCCCTCGAGCACCACCAGGAGTGATCCCCTGAGCACAGAGCCAGGAATCCTCAGGAAACCCTGAACACTGCCAGGTATCACCAAAAAACTAAACCGAAACAAAATTTACAAGTCGTGTTACCAATGCACATTTCTTCCCTATTTAGGCAGAATTATCGTAGGTAGATGCTCAAAAGTAAGCATTAAGTGGCTGAGGAGATATGTGCTCCCCCCATTCTAGAAAAATAAAAATGAACACAGAGGTCCATGTAGTTCAGTGATAAACACCCGCCTTGCAAGTGAGGCCCTGGCTTCAAGCCTCAGTACTGAAAGAAAAGAAAAAAAAAATATTTAGAATAGCTCTTAATGCAATAGTACAACAGGGAGGGCGTTTGCCTTGCATGCGGCCAACACAGGTTGATTCCCCAGCACCCCACAGGGTCCTCTGAGCACCGCCAAGAGTAACCCCTGGGCATCACGAGGTGGGACCCCCAAAAAAAAAGCAAAGAAAAAAACAAATAAAATAAAATAACTCTTAAAATAGTTCAAAAAGCAAATTTTTAAAAAGTGGCATAAAATTAGCTTGAGAAATTGAGGAAGACTATCTTATAATGGTCATAATACACAAACAGAACACAGCAGCAAGCTAAACTTTGACCTCCTATCTCTTCTGGCAGTGTTATTACACAAAACCATCTCAATTAACCAAACGGTGCCAAGTGCAGCTGGGAGGACTTGGTTTCCCTACGTACATAGCCTTTAGGAATATCTGCATCCTCGTTGCTTCCAGGATCATTCTCTAAGTGCTGTTTGATTTTCTCTTCTAATCCCACAGCATCTGCTCCTTGATACTGATCGATTCTCACTTTGTTCCGGAAAAACAGAAACGTAGGTGTGGCCGATATATTGTTGGTGGCAGCTGTTCCTAAAAGTTATCAAGTTAGATGGCATTATGAATTAATAATAAACAACTTATTTATTTCCATTAAAGTTCTATATCAGAAACATACAGTAGAAACAAAATAGTTCTATCAAACTTATTTCTGGAAAAGCAGGCATATTCATCATGCGAAACGTTATATCCATAATGAACAGTTTTGCATTTTCATTGATTTTAAATACTGCAACCCTAGAACACAGTTAGCTACAAACGCCAATAGTGCTTGACAATGGCGTTTCTGGCCTTTTTCTGACCATGGCCCCCTTCTAATCTTGCTTCCTTTCCAAGGGCCCTGCCCCACTGGCTGGCCCTCTATACTTGCGCCTTGACCCAAGCATTCATGTGATTTTACACCTGCAAGCCCTTTGAAATATCCTGGGGACTAGCTGAGAAACTGATTCCTACCTACCAGAGAGCTCCTCTCAGATGCATAACAAAGCAAGCCCACTAATGTCAATACAAACCTCCTGCTAGAACGTGAACAGCAGCAGAAACGAAAGCACAGGATAGAGGAGTTCAAAGGCAGGTGAGCGGTGCAGCCGAGGGTGCGGATGCAGCAGAAAGCATGTACGCTACCCCGGCATCACGGCATCACCAGAGGGAAGGGAGGAGGTAAAAAACAAAATTCAAGGGCCAGAGAGATAAATACAGCAGGGAGAGGGTTTGCCTTCCATAGAGCCGACCCAGGTTTGATCCCCGGCATCCCATATGGTCCCTCAAGCATCGCCAGGAGTAACTCCTGAGTGCAGAGCCAGGAGTATTCCTGAGCATGGCCGGGTATGACCCCAATAAAGCAGGGAGGAAAAAATCAAGGAAAACCTACATTTTTGTAGCCAAACTATCAAGTATGTGTAAAGATCACTAGGGCCATAAGTAAACGAGTTTGCATTGCATCTCTCACCCAATTATACTCCTATAGAAACGTCTTCTGTCTCCGACCAGATACACTGCCACAGGCTGGGAGGTGCCCGACTGCAGCGAGCACAAGACCAGATGCGAGGCCCAGAGGCCCTTCCACCCCGCTGGAAACCCCAAGGACACTGAGACAGCTATCTTTCAAGTCTGCTCTAATTCCAAAAATTGCTAAAACTGATTACGGAATGAAAAATAGTGCTTTTTGCTGCTGATAATAATTTACTTATAGCTTAAAGTTTTTGTGAAAAATATAAAGGGAATAGTGAAGCAAATATATCACTTAGCACACTCCAATAGGATAGCAGAGAGAAATTCAGGTCTTCTTGGCGTGGGGTGGCACCCTCTCCCCACAACCCCATACTTCCAGAAGCCCCGGCAGCCACACTCGTCAGTTAAATATTCTGCATTTTCTGGAGCGCGTGGCCACATCGCCAAGCTGACACCCCACTGCACACCAGACTGGATGAGAATGTTATGTAGAAGCCAACAAAACTCAGTCAACAAAAACATTAACACAGAGGCTCAACCAGCAACAACAGCTCAGTAAACCCTCAGAACTTAATGTCCCCATGGGAACATGTAACAATTTTCACAAATTTTTTTTTAATGATTTTTTTTAGAATTCCACTAGTTATTATTATTATTATTGAATAATAATAAATCACAGGGATAATTAGCATTGTGGTGAACTCTGTATTTTTTGGAATCAGTCTGTATAATGATTTATATAATAAAGGATATACTACAAGAGTATGCCGCCGCACTGCAGAGCCTGGCAAGCTACCCGTGTCGTGATTTGATATGCCAGATACCAGTAACGATTATAGACCTCATTCCCATGACCTGATGGAATGGTTTGAGGCTCTTTATGTTCCTGGAGCAAGCAGATGCCCTTGGGCTCTACTACTAGCATGAGACAGGACATATGGGGATGTTACTGGTGCCCGCTCGAGCAAATCGATGATGAACGGGAAGACAGAATTCCACTAGTCATTTAGTGGTAACAAGCAATATAAAATAAGTTATTTTGGGGGGGCTGGAGCAATAGCACAGTAGGTAAGGTGTTTGCCTTGCATGCGGCTGACCCGGGTTCGATCCCTGACATCCCATATGGTCCCCAAGGCGGGCCAGGAGTAATTCCTGAGTGCAGAGCCAGGAGTAACCCCTGAGCGTCACCGGTGTAACCCAAAAAAGAAAACAAAATTTTGGGCCTGTAACAGGGCAGGCTTGAGGGATGTTTGGGAAAACAGGGACAATGGTGTTCCAAGGGAAGGTCACAGAGATGGTGGAATTGGGGTTGGAATACTGACGCCCGTAACAAAATGCATCATAAACCACTTTGGAAACCACCATGTTTAAGTGGGGAAAAAAAAAGATGTAAGAAAAAACAAATTTCACATAGATATATCTTTGCTAAATCTTATAAATTAAAACAAACCATGACAGACCTCTTAAAATAAGAGATAAATGTGAGCTACAATATAATT